>JAGDQM010042217.1:0-13729 GCA_017580835.1 Termitomyces bulborhizus | reverse complement strand
TATAGAATTATCATGACTGACGCAGCTCACTTGATCTGGACTCTTAGATGTGAAAGGGTGATTAGAGACAACAAGAACTAAGTTGCCTAGAGAAATAAGAGAATGTTGGGCAAGCAGAATGTTGGACAAGGACAAGCATCAGGGAATTGCCTCTTAAATGGTAAGTGCTTGTAATTGTCCACAGTTAAATACACACACATCACAATTACCAGCAAGTACTTGTACAATCCATCAAGGGCTTATAATCATCTTGACAAGACTTGAGAGTAGTCATAAGAATTGTCAACTCTTATAATCCAGGTGGAGTATGTCAGAAAAATCTTGCAGTTTGGATCAGGCAGAATCTAATTTTAGCTAATTTTCAGGCCTGATCAGACAAACATGAGATACTAGCCTGATTTTGCACTTACTTGACTTAGTATTTCTGAATAGTAGATGGTAGAGACTTAGAAAGTGAGGACTATGGGGATTAAAACTTGAGGCATTCATCTCAAAATATCATCAAGACTTATCACTAAGTTAAACAGCTATAGCAAAGCTGTTATCTGTGTATCAACATTTTGTTCCTTTTGGCAGCAGCACAACTGGCAGACTCTTTCCTATAAAGACACCTTGAGTTAAAGTCAGTATCTATAGGTATCAGTAGAAAAGATAACGGAGATCAGAAGAAAAGTTGATTAGAGGCACATGGACTGCTTGATGGTCAACTTGCCAATAAGTCTGACAAGTGTGAGGCAATAATGTACCGTGCACACATGATGATTGCAAAAGCATTTCCTCGCGGAGAACTCTAACACGCTGCCCATTTGGAACCTGGTTTCAATCCCAGGTGTGCAGTCTAGCGGGTGTGGGGGTGTTGCCCAGGGCAACTGCCCCCCCACTATTAACGCCACTCCAAAAAAAAAAAGCAGACACAAGAGTTGTGTCATGTTTGCAATGCTCTGTACAGCCTTATAAATTGTATACCATTCGTCATCAGATTTGTCAGAGCTTGCCAGGCTCACAATCACCGGCAAGTGCTTGCAAATCTTCAGGGGAATTTTCTGATGGGGCTACTTTGACAAACCCAAAGTATGGAAAGAAAGTTTTAGACCCTGTCCTGGTAAAAGGGACATGGGAAATGTCACCTTTTCATGATGACTGCAAAGAGTTTTAGTGGGTATGGACCGTTTGGATGGTAATAGGAAGTCGGAGTTCAGAGATAGGCGCACCTACAACAGTTATTACAATACAAAAACTTAGAGTTGTCACTTGGCACTATAGCCAAGTGGTTACGGCGACAGATTCGAATTGAGTACTATCTGTTCCTCTTTGAGGGCGCAGGTTCAAATCCTGCTGGTGTCGTGTTTTTCAAATTTTTGCCATGGAGAGCCAGATGTTGGATGAAAAAGAGCATCCCTGCATTCAGGGAGCCTGAGATTCAAGAGCTCAACAAAGTGTCCACACGCGCCTAATTTTTTAAAACGGCAGTGAACGATCGGCATACGATGTCAATCAGTTGGCCCATGTATTCCTCCTCCTGTTGATTTAGCTTTTACAGATCGACTGTTGGAAGTAGATTGCAAAGATATTTGGCCGTCTTAGTCATCTGCTCCAAAAGAATTTCTCGGAGTTGCCGAGCCCAAGCTGAGGAACTCCAAGAGATGAGTTTTTCAATATCATATATCATATCGAAGCCGTGGCTTCAGTGGATCACTGTGTAGATGATGTTGGACATTATGGAGGGCTGAAATCAGTGTAGTTCGCTGCGGCTCAGGTCCTGGACAAGAGGGTCAGGATTTGAACAATAAAGTCAGAGATAGTAAGCCATGTATTGAGTCTTGAAGCTTGAAGCATCAGCGATCGCTGACCAGTCAGTATGTGATGAAATGCAAACGCATTGAGCAACGGCAACATGATGTGTTAATGTGAATGCGCGTTTTTGGATTTGCGATTTTATACCTATTGTATACAGAAGTATAACTAAACTCCTTCAGCCTCCTCTGCGTCGGCTGACATCATCTATGATCTGCAATCTCTTCGGCAACCAGAGTATGAATTAGATCACAAATCTAATGTCCGTTCCTCTTGCAACACTTTTTGCCCAGAGCCTTTCCAGTGCCTCCAAGGCGTCAAACTTACCTACGATAGATGATTGCACTCAGGTACTGATGGATACAGTGTCACCTTAAATTTTGTTGATATGTCCCTCTGCAGGAGCTCATACAATCCAGTCTAAAGGACATATCAACTCTGTGTTCACGTATCATTGGGCTTTCTTTGTTTAGCCCGAATGAAACGCTTGAGGACGTATCTACTACAGACTTGATCTATCTTCTTGTGCCGTATGTCCTATCAGAGGTCCGTGGACGCGTCAGGACCACGGATCGTGAAGAGAGGGTCGTGGTGCTCAGACAAACGCAGGTGCGGCCCCTCTGCATTCAAAATTTTCTGTGTTGACTCAGCGTTTCAGAAAGATTTGAATATTTTCCTGTCTTATCTGGACAATTATGAGATCGTTCCTCACAATGAACGCGCTCTCTATGATAGTCGAACGTCTGCCATTGTGGATCCAAGCAAACGACGCGAGCTCAAAATCAAGCAATATCAAAAAGAGAAGGATTTGCAAGCCCGGATTGAGGTCGTTATTTCATGCTTATGTTGTCATTTCTCTTACCGCTCTTCCACAGGCTCTTTGTAAACGAAAAAGACAAAATGCCCCCTTAGAGGACGCAATTTCAGATTTTGATCTCATAGCCTCCCTTCTTCCTTCAAAGTCTACAAAGTCTACCAATGAAGAAGACGATATTGACTCTGAAACTGAACACATCCTTCGCGAGGCCACACTACTCCTGCTGCGTCTAAAATATGCACAAAGCCAGGCTCAGCTTGAGAACTTGGAGCAAGAACTTGGACTTCTTTTGAAAGCGCCACCCTCGCCGCCTCGTCCCCCGCGTCAAGCTGATGATCGCAGAAGCAAAATCCGCGGGAATGACAGTGATATGTGGAAGCTTGATGTGCTACGGCCAAATCTAGGAGCTGACGGGAAGGGGCCACTACTTGATTCGTCGGGAAAAGTAAGACCCAATCCCTCTTTGTGAAATACTATTTTCTAAGATAGAGGAACCAGGTTCTTCGACCGTTCACAATACTTCCTTCCAATGCTGGTGAACGTGCACGTCTCCAACAACAAGTGTTTGGCCCTGGATATCGGCTGCCTACCATGTCTATCGACGAATACCTTCAAATTGAAAAGGAGCGAGGCAATATCATCACAGGTGGCGGGTATGTTGAAGTGTTGGAACTATCGTTTCGTTATGACTTACATTCACCTTATCATAGGCCTGCCTCAGAAATGGCTCCGACATCCTCTGAGCAGCTCGCACTTGATGCAGAAATGGACGGGACATTAGATGGCGAAGAAAAATTGGAGATCAAGCGGCTGAAGGACGAAAATTGGGCCAGATTTACAGACGAGAATCCCAAAGGCGCTGGTAACACAATGAATCGGGGATGATTTGTTATAGGTGAATCCCGATGGTCCGAGTGGCTGATTCTTGTGAGGTAGCTGATTTGTATCACGAGGGCGTCCGGTTCCTCTCACCAAGATCGTTGAATTCTACAATAGTATTCTCGTACACTAAAAATATGTTCCAGAGCAAAGGAAAACCTGAACAGCAGAGGTATATATGTTGTTAACATGGTGACGCCGAGGTCAGCAGTCGGCACACACGGAAGCTAGGACGCTCAGCAGGCGCACTGTGATGCTTCAGGGGCTCCGGTTGCCTGTGGTGTTGTGACATCGATTTCTGTCGAGATTATTTCAGTTCAAGTAAAGTTGAAGAGGAAGGGGACACACTGGTATTGGCTTCACTCTGTGTCTCCTTCTCCATTCCTGGTAGTGACATAGCAATCTTCTTGAACAAGCTCTTCACGTTGTGACCGGCCTTTGCGGAGGTTTCCATGAACATGATGTTCAGTTGTGTCGCCTTAGCGGTCGCCTCCTCCAGCGTTACTTGCCTGATGAATCTTCAGTCGAAGTACATGCATAGCTCATGACAGATACGGACCGTTTATCTGACAGGTCAGCCTTATTTCCTACCAACACAATTATCACGTCGTTCCCTCGTTCTGACCTCACATCATCGATCCATTTGGTTGTAGAAAGAAATGATTGCCGATCTGTACGGCGAGCATTCAGTCATGATAGATATTTGAAGTGGTATTACAACATACTTGTAATGTCGAAGACAACTATAGCCACGGAAGAGTCACGGATGTAAGATGGAATTAGTGAGCGAAATCTTTCCTGGGTCGCTACGTCAGATAACGCCGCAGTTGTTCAAATACACGACATCATACCTGTCCAGCAGTGTCCCATAGCTGTAATCTCACCGTCCGATCTTCAAGATACATGGTCTTGCTGAGGAAGTCTATGCCGATTGTTGCCTGATATGTATTGTCAAAAGTATCATACATGAACCTTTTGAAAAGGTTATTAAAGGTGTTAGCGATGGTAAACATACGAAGGCTAACCTAGTAATCAGACTAGTCTTTCCAACACTCTGGTCACCAAGAAGTACAATTTTTGTCCTCTTTGGAGGTGAAGACGAAAAGTCAGCAGAGACGGGAGTGGCTGGTATGTCGGCCATAGTCAAAAGTTAGTGCTGGCTTGAGGACAGGATATCAAAAGTTAGTTGCTGGCTTCAAGTCCAGTCAAGACACATCACGACTTTACCTTACCGCCGGCTCATCACGTGTGGAAATGAATCTTATGGCCTCTCAGCGTCCGAGATCGTTCAGAGAAAACTAACCAGGATCATTCTTTGCTTTTGACTACGACGAGCTCCAGAGATGAAGGTCACTGACAAGATCGCATCTCAAATATCGTCAAATCCCTTCTTCACCTTTGAATTCTTCCCTCCGCGTACTGATCAAGTACGTAACATCTATCTGGCCATTAGTCTGCTTCCATGATCGAGTTTTCCACGTCTAGGGATTTGAAAATCTAGTTTCACGCATATCTAGACTATGCGCATTTAACCCACTTGCCATCAGCATCACATGGGGTGCCGGAGGCTCAACAAGGGAGCGAAGTCTTGAGTTAGCTGGTCTAACGCAATTGGAGTATGGGGTGGACACGGTCCTTCACTTCACATGCACGAATATAGAACGGGGATCTGTTCATGACGCGCTTCGGGTGAGTTGGAGGCTTCTTCGATGCCATATACATCGGTTAGAATTCGGCACCTAGGCGGCCAAGACAAATAAAATACAGAACATTCTCGCACTACGTGGTGGTACGTCTCTCCTTCATGAATTTCGAAGACTGTTCTCTTCACGGCCCTCTCAACAGATCCCCCAAGAGGCAAGGAAGAATGGATACCAATCGATCCTAACTTCCAACACGCCATAGATCTCGTCAAGTTCGTTAGATCCACACCTGAATTCTCTGACTACTTCTGCGTTGGTGTTGCAGGTCAGCTTGCCATTCTTGAGGAAAGAAGAGTTGTCAGTTAACACCCATATCAAGCATACCCGGACGGACATCCCGACAGCCACCTCGATCCGGACACGGAGCTAAATCATCTTAAGGAAAAAGTCGACGCGGGAGCAGATTTTATCGTCACCCAGCTTTTCTACGATGTAGACCGGTTTTTGGAATGGGTAAAAATGGTCAGAGCGAAGGGTATGTCGCTATCAACAAGGGCAACGGTTATCCACCTCATTCTTGCCGATAGGTATCTCCGTCCCGATCATTCCTGGGATTATGCCCATCCAGACCTATTCATCTTTCCTTCGTTTAGTGAAATTATGTGGAATAAGAGTCCCACAGTATGTCATGAATGCTCTTGCACCCATCAGTGTACGTTTCTTCCCACTCCCTATCATCTGTTCTTCTCATTCCCCTGTCACAAAGCACGACGATAGACTCGTCAAAGACTACGGTATCGAGTTAGCCGCTGAGATGATCAATCGTATTAAAGAACAAAACGTGGTTCCAGGCTTCCACTTCTGTACTCTCAATCTTGAAAAGAGTGTCCAGCGTGTGTTAGAAATTCTCGGATGGACTGGTACCACCTCGCCACCCCACAACAAACTTATTGCAGTATGTTCCAGCCGTTACCTCCCCAACATGCGCTCATCGTTTATAGGAAACTACTGGCAACGTCATTCACCCCCCAGCCTACATAGATGGGTCTGAGTTTATGGTGACGCCAAGCGCTGCAACAAATACAGCAGCGTTTGGATTAGCCAGCCTTCCTGCATCTGAGACTGAAGCTGGACGTGGCGAACTGAATAATGCCGCATCCTGGGACGAGTTTCCTAACGGCCGTTTCGGTGACTACAAAAGTCCTGCGTTCGGAGATCAGGACCGCTGGGGAGGCCCCGCTATGGTACGTTCCAATGCACCTTCTCGTCATCAGTAAACAACCCTTCACCAAACAGCGAAACGACAAAGTTAGCCAATGGCGCCACCCCAAGACTCTGGACGATCTTACGCGACTGTTTTTAGACCACTTGCATTCGAAGATTGCCACAACACCATTCTCACAAACGGCATTGTCTCCAGAGTCGTCTTTGATCCTTGTGCATCTGGAGAAGCTTACGAAACGAGGGTGGTGGACGGTCGGTTCTCAGCCAGCAGTTGATAGCGCTAGCTCCGCTGATGAGGTGTTTGGTTGGGGTCCAAGATCGGGATATGTGTTCCAAAAAGGGTTTGTCGAGTTCTTCTGCACAGTGGAAGATGTGGAAGCTATAGAGCGGAGAGTGAATGAAAAAGGCAATGGATGGGTACATTGGTTTGCAGGTGATGTCAAGGTACGCTAGTCACAGATCAGACGGAAAAATCACGACTGAAAAATGAGTAGGGTGAATGTCGAGGCAATGTTCTAGAGGATGCAAGGAATGCGGTGACATGGGGAGTGTTTCCTGGACAAGAGATAATTCAAACAACCATCATCGAGAAGGAGTCGTTCTTGTCGTGGAAGGTTCGTACAGTAACATCCTTTTGTAGACCGTGAAGACTGAGCATTATGACTAATTTTAGGAAGAAGCATTCTCCATCTGGGCGGACTGGGCCTCCTTCTATCGTCCTGGGTCTCCGGAAAGAACATTACTTGAGAGTGTGCGGAGCGAACGATGGCTGGTCAGCATCGTGCATCATGACTACAAAAACGTCGACTCATTGTGGACATTCTTGTTCGACGAGCCTTGAATAAAGTAGATCAAAACCTTGTAATAATGTTCAGAGGAATCTGCCGCGGGGACAAAAAATCTGAGGTGCGGTTGCGGAGCAGCGACCAAGCGTAGATACGAATCGACAAGCAAGGTCAGGTTCTGGCATCAAGATTCGGAAGGTTCCTCTTCATATTCTTCAGTGTCCCCCTCAATCATTTCGTCATTCTCATCGGTCTCAACACCACCATCGTCGTCCAGGTCCTCCATGCTCGCGTCCAAGTCCGGTGCGGAGTCATTTTCCCCGTCGTCTTCGGCAATTGAAGGGGCGCCGCCTGAACGACCCGATCCAGATTCTTCAGAGTCTTCATCCGCCTAATTTGTGCGAATCAGTCAGGCTGAGTTGTATATTAAAAAAAAAGTAGAAAAGTATAACATACATCATTTTTCTCTTCTTGCTGAGTAAGATTTCGACCGATAGGAACGAGGAAGGCGTACCCTCGGTTGTGTATACTCAAATTCTGTGGAGGATTCGATGTCAGTATAATGTGATGAATAATTCACGCGCACGATGTCTTCAAGCTCGTTCTCCTCGTCACTCAGGTCCTCCATCTCGCGTTGCAAGTCGCGTATTGCGTTAAGGTTGCCATAGACGCGACGATTTGATAGTGGAATCGGGTGAGGCTGTGGAGGCCTGGGGAGGAGATGCGGAAACCTATGCTGTCGAGGGAGGAGCGTTGGTGTCGCAACGGACATTTCAGTTGCAATAAGCGTTTTCGACTGCGCCGTGGTCTATCTATCATGTGACCTCATAGACGGTCCGGGTTAACGCTTGTCACATCAGGCACTCATAAAAAAACACCACCAAAACCATATATTGTATACATTGACCAGCAATGAGTAGATAGATAGATGCAGGGGTATCAATGGAGCGGATCTATGTCCACCGTCGCTCCTCGACTCTTGGCTCTCGACTTCAATTCCAGAGGGCGTATCCACAACTTGATATGACCTGACTTGGTCGCAGTCAGGACAGAACGGGGTAAGAACGACGTAGATGTCAAGAGATCCCCTTCCACATTCTTGATCTATGTTCAGAGTGAGAAAAAAAAGCTTGTATGAGTGGTCATTAGGGTGTGATCGGGCTTACCAGCACGGGTTGGACAACTGCAACGTCGTTTCGGGAAGGTGCAGGGTGGAACTTGGGATTTCTTCCACCTGGAGGAAGAGAGTTCGGCATAGATACGTGCTGGTTTGGTCGATCGCGCCGCAGTCCGAGAGAAATGGTAGAAGACATTGACATTCGTTGATGATGCGTTGCCTTGAGATACACTTTGATTAGGTCTGAATGATCTCATAATTCGTCAAGCTCCATACCTGAAATTTGGGTCTGTGAAGAGCTCCACTTGAAAAGTCCCACTGAAAAGCAGTGTGGTCAAGAATTACAGTAGGAAGGCTTTGATATTACGAACCAGTATCAATTTGTTGTCCTCGCCGACACTGCCAAAGCGGTATGTCCGGCCGTCACAACGCAGGTCGTCGAAAGCCAAGGAAGAAACGAATGAGGAATGGCCCTGACATCGCGCGACCACTCGTTGCTCCCATGGCGAGATTATCGTCAATAGATCGTCCTGACCACCGGTCTAACGGATAACGGGTTGTACGCGAGGAGCCAGAGTATATACTGATGAATCACTTACCAGAATGAATCGCCCATCATGCGACCACGCGATACATGTGAGGGCGCCGAAATAAGAGGCATAACAATCGACAAGTCTGACCAGAGAATTCAGCATTATGGACGATCCGGGACATCTTGGCTCACTGTTCAGCCAAGGCGTCTATTACCCTAAGACAGCCATCTTCTGAGATAGCGCCAACGTATTTGACGTCTGGTGAGAAAACAAAGTCTGTTTGCAAGGGTTCAGCCACCGCCCTTTGCGTGCAAGCAATAGCGCTTTACCGACGATGCTACGGCGAGATACGCGCCAATGACTAACAGGATTCTTTGCAACCTTCTCCTTATCCTGCTTACCATTACTCGTGATACCACCACCAGATATTGGATGCCAGGGCGGCATAGTCACGAATATGCTGTACTTTGGATCCCATTCCTTCTGAGTTGAGCCGTCCCTTGAGTCTGAAGAGTCTGTAGCTCTTCCAACAGGATCCTGGGGTATGAAAGCTCCATCATCGCGCTCTTTGTCGTACACTACAATCGACCCATCTGCATGCGACACCAGAAATAAGGTAGATGAGGAAGGTACCCAATGCACGGCTGTGCATGGGGAATTGGAAATGCAGCCCTTGGTTTTGTATTAGGATTCAGTGGTTAGGTTAGGGTCAACAACGTACTTGTTTATTGAGACGGGCGTATCGAGAAGTTATTGGGTCTGCGCGTGGATTAGTTCCATGCTCAGGTATTCAAGGAAAGAAACAGACGCACCAAGCCATACCAGGTCTCCGGAACTAAAACCAATGATTACATCGAGGTGTTCAGGTGAGGCGGTCGCAGCGTTTACATCGTGGCAAGTGGGATGCGTGGAAAAGGTGATTCGGGCGAGTGGATCCTACGAACGCACGTAGATAACTACAGATGATCAAGAGACTCGCAAGTAGCCAGGGGGCTGCCGTACCTTTGCTTTGGATCCTGCTTCAACCCAGACCCAGGTCTTCGAGATATTATAGAATAGAAATGTAACGTCTCCTTGCTTGGATTGCAATGCTTTGGATAGGCCTTCCATATGGTGTATTCGTGCGATAAATGTCGAAGATGTCGTCTTGATGCTATTCTTTGGTCGTGCGGACGGTTTCTTCTTCCCTGGCATGGTGGAATTAGAAGAAAACCATGTGTGTGGCTCTTGAGAGGTTGATGCGTGTTCAGGTGTCGAAGACGGCACATCCCCCTCATCGTGAGTGTCACCGCTAGATAGACTATTGCCATCCTCACGCTCTTTGGTAACGTTGGACCTGTCTTTTTTCGTGTCTTTATTTCCTCCAAGCCGGTGAACAAGTCCGGCTTGTTTAACAGGAGGAAAGTTGACGACAACGCTGACGACCTTTGTGGGATATACAGGATTTCCACCAAATGCAGACAGAACCGAGAGTGGCTTGTGCTCGTCGGTGACGGTGTAGACGCCCTCTGGGGCGATGAAAGTCGAATCGTTGTCCATGGGAAAGGAGAGAGTGATAGATCAAGATTCTAAATTTGGCGCCCGCCACTTCTCTTAACGCGTCGAAATGGTGCCGCCGGATCTTAACCTTCAGCTTTAATGCTTACCACCGCAAAGTTTGCCGCTCGCTCCTTCAGACTTTTCTTCTGCCCAGTGCGTGCGTCCTCATGACCCTCTGTTTCCTCTCTTAACGTCCTTCCAGCGTCGTCTCAACTCTACAGCCGCAGAGCCTCCACCAGCGGGCGGTCATCTTCCCTCTGTAGCCACCTCGCAACTCCTGAGAACCACGCGAGACTCTGCACTACGGACGCCAGGCCTGGCATTTGCTGATACAGATACAGGTGCATCAACTCTCGTGGGAGGGCGTGGAACCAGGAAGATGAACACATACCAAGCTGTCAGAGATGCGATGAGGTAATTATCAATTCTTTCGACCACTCGGCACTTGCCTGACACTTTAGTAGCATCGCACTGTCAAAGGATGATACTGCGGTCGTGTTTGGCGAAGATGTTGCGTTTGGAGGTGTCTTTAGGTGTACAATGGTTAATCAGACTTCCATGACGGTGATGATTGTACTAACAACCGTGTAATGTATAGGGTCTTGCAGAAGAGTTCGGTAAGTATTCAAGATTCAGTTCACGTTTCATGTTTCATCACCTGCATTTTTAAGGCAAAGAACGCGTTTTCAACACCCCTTTAACCGAGCAAGGTATCGCAGGATTCGGCATCGGACTGGCATTAATGGGACATACCGCTATCGCCGAAATCCAGTTCGCAGACTACATATTTCCAGCGTTTGATCAAGTATGTCGTCGTTCCATCACTGTCAATAAAGACTAGACCTCAACTCTTGTCTGTCAGCTCGTCAATGAAGCCGCCAAAATCAGATACCGCTCAGGTGGCCAATACAACGTAGGCGGGCTGACCATTCGTACGCCAACTATGTCGGTTGTGAGTACCAAAATCCTTGGTTATCCCTTCTGAACTTTGGTCCTCTCAGGGTCATGGAGGATTGTACCATTCTCAGTCTCCGGAGGGCTTTTTCATGGGTGCATCTGGGCTCAAGGTTTGTTTCATCCCCTTCTGAGGCAATCAGGAGCCCGAAAATTGTCTCCAGATAGTGATACCCCGCTCGCCAATTCAAGCAAAAGGGCTCCTACTCGGCTCCATCAGAGACTCGAACCCTGTCATTTTCATGGAACCGAAGATTTTGTATCGCTCAGCAGGTTGTGTAATCTTACCCCCAGCACTCTCCATTTGCTGACTTGTAGAGCGATTAGTTGAGCAAGTCCCCATTGATGACTTTGAGCTACCCCTCGGAAAGGCCGAAGTTCTCACCACCGGATCCGATCTAACCCTCTTGACATGGGGAACGCCTATATACCACTGTGAAGCCGCGCTTCACATGCTGGCGTCACCTCCGCCCTCTTTAGAATCTCTTATTCCCGCCTCTCTACGTTCTGCCAAGATTGAACTGATCGATCTTCGTTCTGTTCTACCTTGGGATGTCGAGACTGTCACGCAGAGCGTTAATAGAACGGGTCGGCTCGTCATTGTCCACGAGGCAGGGCTGACAGCTGGAGTGGGTGCGGAGATTAGTGCTGAGGTGCAGAAACGGTGTTTTCTTAAACTGAATGCGCCTGTGAGGAGGGTAACCGGCTGGGAGTGAGTCTACTAGTTTGGTATTCGGATGAATGTCGCTAACAGCTGCTTTTGCGTACAGTATACCTGTGGCGCTTCAATATGAGAAGTTCCATATACCCGACTCCATCCGTGTTCTTGACGCGGTGATGGAGACGTTGATGTACTAGGGCTTGAGCATCAGAGACTGTATTTTATTCTGGCGTGTTGAATGTGTAATGTGACCTGTAATAACATGAATTTTCCTTGTGAATGGCGCGAAAGGTCATTTGTGTTTGTGTTGCTGCCATTTCCTGCTGTCCGCGCGGTGCCCACACATTTCTCAAAATAGAGGCACTCGTGCTAATTTAACGAATGGCGTTTGTCTAATGTTCCAACGGTAGGATGGTTTCAGCGTATATATTTCTACCAGGGCTATGTATGTGTGGCGTCGTTGAGACAAGTGATTATGAATAGGAGGGCACGTGTTGTTTCAAGGACACAACATTGAGCGACCATGTACGCCGCCAACCGAAGTCCGTCGCCATTTCCTGAATCCACGCGCGCAGACCGCGCCCTCCTCCTCGCCACCGTCTCCACCCTCGACCCCCCGCACTTCCTCGCACCCGTCATCGCCGCTGCCGTATCCAACACCCGCGCCCACCTCACCATCGTCCTGTTCTCGCGCCACTTCAACGATCCCAGACCCAAGTCAAGCGTTACGTTCCGCGGCGTGTCTCGTACTGATCGATTCGAGGACGTCTGTCGATTCCTGACGTGCGTCTATGTGCATGCGACGGGTGTCGCACAGTCTCTGGATAAGGTCCTGATGGAGATCGACGTGCTGCTGTTGGGACTGGATGTGGATGTGCCGTGCACGCTGGGCAAGGATGTGGATGTGGTGTTTCGCGTCTCGGGCGGTGCGTTGGATGTTATCTAGGAATGATATGATCTTGATTTGAAATTTCAGACTCGATCCCTGCTCCGCTCCCCGCGCACTTGACGTCCTTGCGCCAGTCCTATCTCACTGCAGCTGACCATGACTCTCTACCCGTATCTATATCCCCTTCTTCTCTACCCAACATCTCTAGGGGCCTGCACAAACCCTCTCGGCTCCCTGTCGTTGCACTTGGTGGAACCTTTGATCACCTCCATCCAGGTCACAAGATCCTTCTTAGCATGGCGGCGTGGATAACGAGCGAAAAGATCATCGTTGGCGTCACAGGTATGCATCTTTCCATTCCGACCACACCTTGCTAACGAACGGTAAAAAAACATATAGACGACGTATTACTGACAAAGAAAAGCAATCTACATCTACTCCAACCTCTCGCGCAACGCATCGAGCGCGTACGTGCGTTCCTTGAGCTGTTCCGTCCGGGAATCGAGTACGAGATTGTCCCGATCCAGGACGTGTACGGACCGACGGGATGGGATCCGAACGTCCAAGGCTTGGTTGTGAGCCAAGAAACCATCAGCGGGGCGGAAGCCAGTATGTCTTCCCCATCTATCCGTCCAACATCATCTCATCTACATTCACTTGTTGTACCAGTCGCTGCGCACAGAAGCGCACAAGGTCTCTCGATATTACAGACGTTTGTCATTGATGTGATTAGCCCGCATGCGATGTGTATTGATCCTGAGGATATGGAGTTGATGAGAAGCACAAAGATGAGTAGTACGTTTATCAGGCAGTGGATTGCGGACAAGGCTGTAGAGGAGGCAGAAAACGCAAAGGTAAAGGAAGCGAAGGAGGAGAGACGGAGGGCAAGCCTAA
>JAGDQM010042216.1:0-13856 GCA_017580835.1 Termitomyces bulborhizus | reverse complement strand
GGGGGGAGGGGGGGGGGGTGGGGGGGTGGCGGGGCGGGGGCGTTAGGTGATCTTCCTGCAGTAGCAGGACCTCTGTCAGAGGTAGGTATGTGAGAAAGGCGGACCGGCGGGTCAGGCGCGGACGCGGCGACCAGTGTCAGTGGTGCACATCGTGGTAAAGGATATCTTGTTTTGAGTCAAGAATAGCTTTTGCGTAGATACTGATAGCTTGGTCGTATAATGTGCTCATCAAAGACAAAGACCATGTGAGCACTTAATTTCATGTTGAAGCACCTAGACGTGATCCAAATTAGACAGGACTGGCCTGACAATGAGTGTATTCAAATCTTTCGCAGCACACGCGCCGTGCTCAAGCCCGGGTCTGCATCCTCGTTCATGCGACAATGGTTTCTTGATTGAGTGTACTGACCTGCATTCAATTGGTCCCAATATAGACCGAAACATCCTTCAGTATGCAAGTCATACCAATACTGATACCGCCCCCAGTGCCGATGCCTCCTAATTACGATGCAAGACGAATCAGACAGTACAGTCTGGATCTCTGTGCAAAGACTACCAACAGTGACCATACTTGCTAGAAGATTAAATCACATAAATGTTCCGCTCCTCGTGAATGTTCCATAATCATGATCGTAGCCGAAATAGTATATACAAGTCAGAGAGTGAAAGTATTCAAATTTGACGAAGATCGATCAAAGATGTATATCACCAAAGGATGAGCAGACACCCCAGCCAAGGACTTCAAACATGGCGGGAAGAATTTCACAGGCGAGAACAGCAATTCCAGCGTAAACCACCACTTTTGTAAGAACTGGAATACAAAACGAACTTGATAATTGACCAGGCTCAAGACACAAGATGCTCACCTTCCGCATCATAATGTTTTACATCCTTATCTTTTTCTCCCCCCGCAAGCTCCGGTACAATGACACCACTCACACCATTCTCCTGCTCCAATCCCTCCTTCTCACTGAGCCCTACACCACGCATCTTGATCTCGTTGCTCATTTGTCCATGCCGGAACGCCCCGCTCACGCCACTTCCTATACCCCCAACCTCAATACCAACTTGAACGCTGCTGGGCAAATCGATAACGCTAGGTATGGGGTGTATCCCGTTCCCGCTGAACTCGCTTGGTACGCTTGCGTAATCCGTTGCTGGAGTGTAGAACCGACGGTTTGGTAGGTCGAATACACGTGCGAGACCGCGGAACGTTGGTGGTAGAAGAAGATGTAGTACGGATTTGGCCAAGAGGCGCCAGACGAAGATCACAAGTATTCCTTACAGTGATGTGAATTACGTTTCCAAGCTATAGAAGTATGGACTTACCCGTGATCATTTTGAGCGCGGCGAAATACCACCATATGACGACGTCCCACATTGTCCTCTCAACCTGCACCCAATGGCCCATCTCGAGCACCCAGCCGCTGCCAGGCATCACGAGAGACTTTCCGATTTCCATCCTCAGCCCGAAAAAGCTCATCGCCCAGCTACCAACGAGCGCGCCAAGGACCACACTTCCGAAAGCAATGGCGTCTTCGAAGCACGGGCAATCGTCCACGGGTTGCGGATGCTGGTTGATAGCTAACAAACAGAAGGGTATAAGAATGAGAGGAACTTCCCATCCTCCGCGTCTGACCCACTCCTCTACCCACTGACCACCTCCCAGGCCTCTACCAAGATGTATTACATGTACATCAGATTTAGATGCAGGCCAAAAGATGGTGTACATCCAATAAAGAGGATTCGAAGAGGTAAGGATAACGGGTATACCAGCCCAGCTACTTTCCGCCCACCAGATGAGAGATCCGAGAATGGTACCGACGGCGCAGTCGGTAAAGGAGTGCATCGCAGTGTAGACTCGTCCGAAGACAATTGAGAAAACGTAGATTGAGAGTATGATGGTCAGGAGGATATAAAGATTAGCGGATATTACTGGTTCAGGAAGCAACGAGGTAGACACAGAGGCCAGGCGATGGACATGGCTGAAGAAGAAAAGCGCGATGGAAACGCTGTTAGTTGAATGGGTTGAAGGGAAGCCGTATTCCAAATGGTGGGTTCCAATTGCTCATAGCGAAAATGAAATCATTGATCGAGAAAGTGACAAAGGGACAAAAACTTACTTAGTCGCGTTACTGGCGGAGCGAACGGTCGTGGGGAGCAGATAAGGTCTTTCAAGAATGAAGAAAAGTAGACTCCAAAAGCGAGTACAAGGAGGAGTCTACGATAGACATTAGTGTGGTGGGCCCACAAAACATATAAGCACAGGTCTCACCCACGTCCCATCGTGCTATGGCCAAAGAAAAAGAACGAGGGCAAAAGGATCATGAAGAATGTGTGGGTGCCCAGAGAAGACGTGTATACAAAATATGCGTCTAACCAGGGAGTGCGTATAAGACTCTGTGAACAAAAGACAAAAGATATGTCACCACCAGGCCCATTCACAAGAACGTACCTGCAGTCTGGCAATGATTTTAGATTCCCACTGCACACTCCTCATGATCCTCCTTCGGATAGCAGCTCGCCACCGCGGTAAAGTTGCATCATAAACATCGGCAGGAAGACGACCTGGTACAGGGCCGTCATACAAAGCATCATCAAGGTTACGAAGGGATGCTGGGTATCCGTTTCTCTTTAGAGAAGGCGCTGGAGAGGACTCACGAGATGTGTTCTCCGAGTCCGGGATCGACAACGTGAAATGGCTGAAGTCCCGAGATTCTTGAAGCTTCTGATAAGCTGCGTCTGACAGTGAAAGTGCCATGAACAAGGTTGCTCTGAAGCGACCTTGAGAAATGAGATTACATGATTAAAAACGCGGTCACCAGATCTAGACCACCCGTGACTCGGTCGGCAATTGAATTTATTGACCAGCTAGGCAGCGAAATTCTGATGATCCCTCTGACTCTGTTCAACTACAAAACCTCAATCTAGAAAATCTTCCCTTCTCTGACATCCTGGGACCCTGATTACTTCCCGCGTATGTTCTCAAGTCTTGACTCATGCCAGTCTGACCCTGGATAAAGTCTGGGAAACTGTTTAAACGTTTATGCTTTATGCTTTACCCAATCTACTGAACTTGAGCTAGGTGGTCTGCGACTTTGGGATTGATGTATGGACTCAAGTACTGCCAGTGCATACCAACGCGTGTTCCGCCGATATGTTGAAGCTATCAAGAGGTTCACACAGACGTCATTTGACAGACCTAGTCCTGGGCCTTGGATGATTAATATGCACTACTGGACACGTTCAAGGCTTTGACATCAAAATGTTTCTTTGAGTTCTACGACGATTCGAGGAAAGTTGTTTTAATCCCCCTTTGAGTACTGATGAGACGGACGTCACTGGCACTTCTTCAGAATCGTCAGGTATCAAAATGGCAACGATGATCTGGGTAGCGCCTTATCGTGAGGTTCCTAAGCACTTTAGTGATATAAGCGGTTTGGAGTACAAGGGCTTGCCTGATACAAATCCTCAGCTGGATTTTGTTCGTCGATCTCCCATCAGGGGATCTGCCGAGGAGAATTGATTAACCCTGAAGATCTCGATACAGTCATGCAAGATATCTTTACTGCGGGAGAAACGTATAGTTTTTGATTCTGGAGTACAAATAGATCGGATTTTCAAAGAAATTCTCGCGACAAATTTCGATTCAACAGCAGAAAGGTGTAAGCATGTCGCTTACAAGCATGGTCCAGAGATCGATAGCAAGGTGCCAAAAAGGGTAGAAGGGGAGTCTAATGGGGAAAGGGCGGGTGAGATGACGTAGGATGGAGAACCTTATTGCAGTAGCGCATAAATAGGCAGAAGATAGTAGACAGGGGTTCGTTCACTTTTGGAATCTACACTTGTTTCAGATATGTTGTCGGGCGTTCAGTGAGTTGGACGGACGGTGTTCACTTACACTTTTTTTTTATCTCGAACAAGTCCATGGAGGGGTCCCCTTTTTGCGACAGGGTTGATCCCTACTCAGTGGGAGAATATATTGCGAACGACAATCATCAGAAGAAGTTCTCTTGTTGGCGCTTCTTGGCAACACATCGCAAAAGGGAAAAGTCTATAAGAACCAGTGGGCACTTACCCAGACTCGGACGCTTTTTTCATTTTTTCTCTCTTTTCACCTTAAGGGAAAGGTCGTGAATTGGCTCTCTATCTCGTTCTTGTATAATCAATCTGGCGCAAACTCGCTCCCAGGCTAAATCACTCGCTACACGTACTCATCCCGGCCTTGCCTCTTGTGCGTCTGAAGGATCGCCTCCTCAAATACGCTCTTGCTCTCGCTCTAGTGTGCTTGTTTGGGGGACAGCATCCTCTAACAAATTGCATCCCTCGATACTTGAGTCACTAGGATCACCTGCAGCTGTGGGTACTGATTCAGAGACGTCCTCGGATTCTGATATTGTTTTACCCACTCACAATTGTTGTCTTGGTCCGATGTTCAACACAATTTATACGGCAGAGGTGACGCAGGCCTCACCCAGTCATGCACCGATGATAGGAGAGGGAACTATTGGCCCTCGACAGCTGGACGCTTTCAAATACGCGGCAAAAAGATTCTTCAGTCATAAGAATGTGGCCGTGGAGAAGCAGGTAGAGAAAGTGTTATACAATATCGACACGAGTAGTGTGAGGGCATGGGTAAAGGAGAACGAAGAAGAACTAAAGGGACTGTCATTTAATATGTTTATGTCGCGCCTGCAAGGGGAGGTGCTGGCAACAGATTGGGAATTTGAGGTGGCCAAGACGTTGACGAAGGTCCAGATAGAGGGGGAGGGGTTTGTGGAATGGGCTGGAAGAATTTGGGAGGCAAATGAGACCTTGGGCAGCAATTCTGAATATTATGTTCCGGCAGAGAGGTTGCAAAAGCATTTGCTGTTGCATTGTCATGAGGATTTGCATCGAGAGTACAAAATTGGAAATCGGGAGGGCTGTTATGACAACATTAGAGATTTTTCAAAATGGATGAGGGTTGTGGGGGACCTCAACAGGGGTTTGACAGCTAGAAAGGCGCAGATCAGTTGTCACCTTGCCACTTCCATTGCTGCTTCAGCTAAGGCCCACCTGAAGGCTACATCAAACGTCACCAAGCCAAGCGGTACGGAAAGGACAACAGGAGGAAAGGAGGCAACCGTGGCGGCAAAGGGTTCACGCATGTATGTTTACACATTGATGGCAGAAGAAAGAAGCATTCTTGATGACCATAAGGGATGTTATCAATGTTGGAAGGTCTATGTTGATCATCGAGCGAGGGAGTGCCCGGATAAGGGGAAGTTGCTTACACTGGCTGAATATGAGACGTGTCGTCTGACCCGAGCATTTGCAGAGGCAGTTGCAGCAGAGAAAACAGGTCAGAGCAAGGGAAAGGAGGATAGAAAGAAGACATCGTCGGTGGTGGTGGGAGCTGTTTTCGATGCAGTATCAGATGACGATTCTAGTGATGGCGGATCTGAGTGCGTGTTTCCTGATCACATCACTTACTCTTGCATGGTTTCGAGCTCTTCCATTACTCCAACCCGGATTAATGCCCTTATTGATACTGGATGTCCCCCAGCTCTGATTTCTTTGATGCTCGTGGATAGATTGGGTTTGAAGCCAATGCCAATCACTACTCCTTTCAACGTGTCAGGTGCTTTTGTCAGGGAGGAAAAGAAGAAGGACTCAATTCGCGTATCAAATTATGTGAAGCTTGTAATTGTATCTCCGTGCGCTCAATGGGTCTCAAAACCTCAGGTGTTTGCAATATGCCCTAATCTCAAATCTGATGTCATCTTAGGGCTGTCTTTTCGGAGGCAAAATAAACTGGTGATTGATCCTGAGAAGTCTATGGTGACTGCGAAGGAATTGGGGTTTGATTTATTGAACCCACCTGATCCATTGCAGTGTCGTGAGAAGTTAGAGAAGGTGCAGACTCAGGTGAGATGACGATTGGAAAGGGAAAGGGAGAAAAAGGAATGAAGATGGATCAGAGAGGGTCAGAAGGCATTGCAGGAGGCTTGCATGGAGATGGTCATGGAATTGAAGGCGAAGTTTCTCAAGCAAAATGGTAGAGTGGGCAAGGAAAATGAGGTGGTGACGGGTGAGAGTCGATTGTTAGGCTTGGTACGGGCAAAGATTGAGGAGTTGGCAGCATCGAGAAAATTGAAGAAGATGGATGCCAGGATGAAATGCCAATATGCGGATCAGTTTCCATCTGATATTCCTCATGCACGAGATCTGCCAACAAATGTGTATCATTGCATCGCAGTAAAGCCACTTGCAAAGATTATGTTGGCGCAATCATACTCTTGCCCACGGAAGTATTGAGAGGGATGGAAGACACTTATTGATGAGCATGCAGCAGCAGGATGAATTCAGCCTTCTTCTTCACAATACGCGAGTCCCTCGTTCATTATCCCGAAAGCAGATCCATCCGTCTTGCCCCGATGGGTGAATGATTATTGAAAATTGAATGCAGCGACGATTCTAGACAATTTCCCCCTGCCTTGGATTGATGACATATTGGCAGACTGCACAAAACCTGGCACACACTTCTGGGGAAAAATTCATCTCACAAATGCGTTTTTTCAGACATTGGTGCACCCCGAAGATGTGAAGTACACTGCAATGCTCACACCTTTTGGATTATGGGAATGGCTGGTTATGCCTATGGGATTACAAAACGCACTGGCCACTCAACAACGACGTGTGACACAGGCCCTGCGACACTTAATTGGGAAAATATGCCACGTTTACCTGGATGATATCATTATTTGGTCAAAAATGTTGGAGGAGCACAAGAGAAATGTGGAGGAGGTTTTGAAAGCGTTGTGGGAGGCTCAGTTGTATTGTTCCTTGAAGAAGAGCGATCTGTTTTGCACTGAGATTGATTTTTTGGGGCACCATATTTCGGAGCGTGGGGTAGAAGCGGACTTGTCAAAGGTGGAGAAGATCTTGAATTGGCCTGTGCCGAAGAAGGCAAAACATGTTCGCCAGTTCCTAGGGTTGGTAAGATACATCACGACCTTTTTGCCAGCCTTAGCAGAGCATACCTCGGTGCTTACTCCGTTGACATGCAAAGAGTGTAATGTTTCCTTCCTAGAGTGGACGAGTTGCCATCAAGATGTGTTTGAGGGGATAAAGAAGTTGGTAGTAGGAAGGAACTGTCTAATAACAATTGATCATGAGGACCCAGGGAATAGGAAGATTTTTGTGACATGTGATGCAAGTAAGCGGAGGACAGGTGCTATTCTTTCTTTTGGCGAAACGTGGGAGAGTGCGCGACCAGTTGCTTTTGATTCAAGACAATTGACATCTGCAGAGAAGATTTACCCAACGCACGAACAAGAATTATTGGCGATTGTGAGGGCCTTGCATAAATGGCGAACAGATTTGTTGGGTAGTCATTTTGAAATTCGTATGGATCACAAGACATTGAAAAATTTCGAGACTTGTCTAAGCGGCAGGCATGATGGACGGAATTTTTGTCACAATACAATTATACAATGCATTACTTGCTGGGGGAAAAGAATTCAGTCGTGGACGTGTTGTCTCAATGGCCAGGACAGGATACGGTGAAATTGCTTCATGTCTTAAGCGTGGAAAATGATGAGTTGGCCCTGGAGGACGTCAGGAAAGGATATGATGAATTCATGCAACAATTGTTACTGGATGAGAAAAAGAAGATGTTGCCAAATGGGGTGATGAAACAAAACGGGCTGTTTTATGTGGATGGCTGACTGGTAATTCCAAAGTATAAGAACTTACGAGAGACTCTTTTCAAAATTGCACATGACGAGCTTGGACATTTTGGAGCGGACAAATCTTACGCCTCCTTGCGAGAGTCCTATTTTTGGCCCAACATGCATCGGGACCTGGTTAAGGGGTATATTCCCTCGTGCGTTGACTGTCAGAGGAATAAGGGCAAAACGTCTCGTCCAACAGGGCCATTACACCCACTTCCAGTACTGGACAAGAGATTCTCGTCAGTGGCAATAGACTTTGTGGGTCCATTGCCGATAGATGAAGGTTTTGATCAATTGGTCTTGATGACATGCAGGGCAGGAGCGGAGGTGAGAATCGTACCTACTCATTCGAATCAGACAGGGGAGGAGTTTGTGGAAATATTCTTTTGGGAGTGGTACTGCAAAAATGGATTGCCAGACGAAATTATTACTGACCGGGATACGCTGTTTACATCTGCATTTTGGACCGCATTGATGAAGCTCACTGGGGTAAAACATAAAATGTTGAGCGTGTTTCACCCACAAACAGATGGAGCCTCGGAGCGATCTAATAAAACAATCATTCAGAGCATCCGTTTCTATGTCGATCGAGATCAAAAAGGCTGGGTGAGAAACTTACCAAAGATTCGTTTTAACATCATGAATACTGTTAACGCGTCCACTGGATTTTCTTCACCACGCATATTGCTGCCAATCGAGAGAGGAGACAGAGCACTGGAATCAGCGGACAAATTGGCCCATCGAGTGGTGGAAAACATCAATACTCTTTTTCAAATCGCGACAGACAACATGAAACTAACAAAAATTGACTAAGCACATCATGCAAACGTTCATTGATTGCCCGAACGGCCTTACAATGTTGGGGATAAAGTAATGTTGTCTACGGCACACAGGAGGAGGGATTACATTCAAAAGAAGGATGGACGGGTAGCAAAATTCATGCCCCGTCAGGATGGACCATATCATGTGACGTAAGCTTTTCCCGATACCTCAGAATACGTTTTGGACCTGCCCCCGAGTATGAATATCCACAATCGTTTCCACGCCAGTCTTTTGACGCCTCATCACGACAATGACTGTACATTATTTCCGGCATGGGAATTGGACTTTCCAACCCCCATTGTGACTGAGGACGGCCAGGTGGAACATTTCATTGACAAGATTGTAGACGAACGTAAGAGGGGGAGAGGTATGCAATATTTGGTACGGTGGCGGGGTTTCGGACCAGATCACGATGAATGGAAGAGTAGGAAAGAAATGGAAGACACAATGGCGTTGGATGTATGGGAAAGTCGTCGGGAGATATAATTTTTCAAATGGCGGGTGAGTGTAAGCATGTCGCTTACAAGCATGGTCCAGAGATCGATAGCAAGGTGCCAAAAAGGGTAGAAGGGGAGTCTAATGGGGAAAGGGCGGGTGAGATGACGTAGGATGGAGAACCTTATTGCAGTAGCGCATAAATAGGCAGAAGATAGTAGACAGGGGTTCGTTCACTTTTGGAATCTACACTTGTTTCAGATACGTTGTCGGGCGTTCAGTGAGTTGGACGGACGGCGTCCACTTACAAAAGGTCCCGTTAGCATCCGAACAATACTGACGAGTTGTCCGCTCCAGAACACGAGATGACTAATGCCGCAAAATGTATATACATTCACGCGCGCTGGAGCTCGACTATACTCATCTCTCCTACATGCCAAAGCTTGACAAACCGAAGATCAGCTTTGCCGGCAATATCAATGAAATTCTCCAGTGTGCGTTCTCTGCCGTTTTGTAACACCATCATAGCAATATCGCAATTATATTGTCTGATTCGTCCAATGCCGTAGTTAGGAAGCATCGGTTCTGGCGCCTCCGTGAACACAGAACTGGGTGCGTAAGTGCGATTTGTATGCTGAAGGACATATTCATCTGTATCATGAACCCACAGTGTGTAGGTAAGTACTACTATGCCCAGTCATTCGTCAACTGTGCTACTCACGGATAAGAACGTGAGCATCAGGCTTAAGAACTCGACGTATGTTGCGAAGGATTTGAATACATTGATCGTCAGGCCAGTCATGCCTGATTTAGATTGTATCACTGCATTCTAGGTATTTCAATTGGAGATGGATTACTCACATGACGTTCTTCAGCTGAAAGTGCTAATTGAATTAGAGAATTATCAGCAACGGTCGATATACTCACGTAGTATACATCACACCCTTCAATAGGTGAATCGACAAAGAAGTTGAAGGCTTTGAACTCGATACGCTTCTCAGCAATTGCAGAGGGCAAGAGCTTTGGCCAAACTTCCACTTCAGCCTCTTTAATACGGTCGGGTAGATCTTGAAGCTTGAATTGAAGGTTTGGATATGCTCGAAGCAGCTCCATTGCTGAGTTCCCGATACCTCCGCCAACATCATTGACGGTCGTTCCAGGAGGAAATCTTTCCCACGGAAAACCTAAAATGCATTAACATCCACATTCACAAAATGAAATCAAGAACATACCTACGAGGGCAGCTGCTGTCTGCAAAGCGTCGTTCCAACCGCCCATTCCGATCCCTAAGTTTTCTCCGTGATGGGCTCCTTCTGGGGTCGTCTGATGTCGGGTATCAGTATCTGAAATAGAAGCAACAGGAAGCATACCCAGTACTGAAACATAGAGCCTTTGAACCCTGTCAACCTATTCCATGGTGATTTCTCAGATGCTTGGGAATTTCCCCATTCCGGATCAGCCAAAACGTCGGCAAGTAGCAATGTTGCCTCGTTGTGTTCCCCAATGCTGTATTGGCCAACGAGTTAGAGAGCGTTACTTGCAAAGTCAGGAAACTTGATGCTAACAAGAAAGATGCCATGTTTGTCAGGGGATTTGAAGAGAGAAGCTGAAGACTCAGTCGGTTATTGGCGAAACAATCTGTTGCAACTATAGGATGAAGGTATCCAATGTTTGCATCCGAAACGTGATGAGAAGTTTCATAAACGTTCATTACCTTCTCGGAAGATATGTTTAGTGGCTAGCAGGCGCATGATACGACCGAGCTTCTCATAATTGACGCCGGCTTTTTCCCCGATATCTTTGATATGTAAACCAGATGGCTGGTCTTTGAGGATATCCGGAACCTTGAAGGTGATAATGACTTTCAGACACGCAGGTTCATAGATCTATCGGACAGCACAAGCATAATCAGGATCCGGGAAAATATACGATCGTCAGAATCGGCACCTGCAACACCCTCTGTGGCAACACACATATGAGTCAAAGGTTTCACGTTCAAGAGGCAAATACATACGTTGATTATAGTATGGCTGGGCCGCGCCAGCGTCGCGCACAATTGCGCAGATGCACCTTCAAGTAGCTGGACAGCATCTGTCAACGCAGGGGGTAAGATGGTAGAGTCCAAGGGATGAGGAGCCAGACTGTCCAGAGAAGGGACAGTTGGGAGCGAAGACTCTAAATAATGAGTCTCGATAATATTCGTGGCATTCTTGACAAGCGAGATCAGGCTAGAAATTTTCCCGTCAGCAAGAGAAAGAGTGGGAGCTGCCATTCAGAATTATGTATGGGTAAACCATGCACTGGCATTATATACACACAGGCGAGGGTTTTGTATATATCCGGTCCATTCCATTCTTCGTGTACACGCGAAAGTGAGAAATTATAAGGTGATAGATGTCTATCTGTTCATTGTACCGAGAAAAAGAGGCACTGCGCATCTCGTGCTCGTGATAATGCCTATTCTACCACACCGTCAGCTGCCCCAAGTTAAACAGGTCCTTGATTGATTTCTCTTGTCCCCGGGCCATGTGCAAGACAATCCGACATAGTAGCCAATCAGAATTAGCTGAACCTTCGGCTGACAGGTCTAAATACAGTCTATTCTTTCACACCTCAGCGAACCAGTCGACAACGGCCACGATTAGACGTACCCCTCTATGGGACAACGTTTTTCGCAGCCAACCCCTTTGAGTCAGGTCTAAATTTGCGATCTACGTTTTTCTGTTTGACAACCTATGTGAACCCGACTATGAGTTGGGTCGAGTCTAGATGCAAAAATATTGATCCATCGGCTTAACTGTGCCGACGCTCTGAATGACGTCCGCCTCGGAAGAAAGAATTGTATCTATTCAGTGAAGGAAGTTGAGATATCCGCGGCTCGAAAGCGGCTCCTTGGACACCGCCGATGTGCAGGTTGTGCTGTTTTCCCTTGTTTACTCTATTGAGAAGGAGTATTGAATTTATCACGGTAAGAGTGATCTGTCACTCTAATGTGTTTACTAGCAATTCAATTGATTCACAGGCTATCCATGTAATCCTTAGGAAGTTGACTTATATGAGCGTAAGCCCCGGATCTGGAGTCTTTTGGGATAGGGCCTTCCGCTGCCACACATTTGGAGGTATGAGTGCATGCTCACCAACAAAATCACATTTCGGTGCCCAGGTGGAATGGATAGTATAGAAGATAAAATCCGTAAATCCCAACTATTCACCCAACTCATTATCTTTGTGAGCTTATGTAGTATAATGAATAATTTATCAGAAATATTCCACTGCTTCAAAAAGATTGGTGAATCTTGTTTGAAATAATTTCTTTTTTATCGGTAAAAAGATACCCTTGACAATGTTGAACATGAATTTCGATCGATTTCATTCGAAAATTTCATATGGTGAGAATGGTGCAATATACCATCTGGCACTAGGTGGTGTCAGCTGGGACTATAAGCTTCTATCTTTCCGGAGACCTTCTGATGCTGTATATGAAGGTGGGTGATGACCGTGTGCTTGTGAACTGGGAAGCCTGAGTGACAAAAGCATCGTAGTGCTGTGGGTGACGAGAAGTTTCCCATTAGAATTCTATTACTTTGGGTCGTTCATTAAATTTTCTATTCATATGATGATAAGACCTATTAACAACGAGAGGCCCCTAGTTTGTGCACATATACATCACAGTATCTCTGACCTGGTTTTACTCATAAGAAGGCTACGACCAGTGGTTCGCAATGCGGCACGTCGAATAGCACTAAGAACGAAATAGATATTGTATGAGAGACTCGTAGGAACGTGTGCCAACATACCTAAGAACGAAATGGGCAAAGATAGGGAAAAGGCTGGTAAGTACCGACTACTGTATCTAGTGTGCAGTCACATGTATCATGACACCCGCCCCCCACTTGTAAGGCAGGCGGAAGGAAAAAAAAACCTCCGTCCCAGGCATCTATCATGGCGCTAACTTTGTCTCCTGCCACATTGACTCTTCCCACGCATCCTTTTGTTTTCCTGGAACTCCTGTATTGCCTCCAGTGCATGAATCATATCATACTCCTTCAACCACTTGTCCTTGCTCTCATCATAGCCCTTCCACCACACCAAGAACTCAGAAACCCCTCCCCTGGTCTTCCTTTCCTTCAAGATTCTCTCAATTTTGACCTCATCCCCTGTCTCCATCTGCACTGGCAGTGGCGGGTCCTGCCTGCAACTCCGGATGGTGTCCTCTTGAGCTGGGACTAGGCATGAGACATGGAAAACGTTATGTATTGACCAGCCATCAGGGAGCTCCAAGCAGTAAGCTGTGTTGGATACCCTCTGCACAATCCTGAATGGACCAAACCTCCTGAAGTCCAGCTTCTGACTTGGTCGACTCAAATGTAGGTCCACCCTCTTGAGATAAATGTGATCCCCTGCAATAAAGTCTGGTGCCATGCATTGTAGAACCCCTCATCCTCTCTGCTGCCAACTCCCCCTGCACCTCACAAATCCTATCCAAGTGGATGTCCACCTTTGGCACCAACTGCAAATTTACAGGGTCAACCAAGAACATTGGGTTATAAGCATACTCAGCATAGAATGGGGACATGCCTATTGCTGCGCTGACCCAATTATTTTAAGCAAATTCTGCAAATGGCAGCCAATCCACCTTGATGGCTTCTTATAGCCTGAGGAGATGAAGGCAGTCCACCACCTAATGATGCTACAGAATGAAGTATTTGCATGGGATAATTCTCAAAGAGGAAGGCTCGAGGAGGAATTCTTCCCTCCTATCATTATGCCTGTGATTCCTCATACCCCTTGGGTTCTGAAGAACCATTTCCATTGCACCAGGGCTTGGAGATAAGATCTGTAAGATGATAAAACAGAACATCCAATTCTTCATACCGTTCA
>JAGDQM010042214.1:0-14040 GCA_017580835.1 Termitomyces bulborhizus | reverse complement strand
ACACTAGAAAATACATCAAGAACTACTGCAAATATTGTTTATCAAGAAGTGCTAAATGATCTGCAAATGTAAGTCTTTTTTTTTTTTTTTTTTTTTTTTTTGGTGGTACCTCTTTGGGCCGTAGACAGTTCACATGGTCAGCCTCTACGGCCCGGGGTATGCGAGCTCTCGCCGTTCTGCATTCTTCTCATCTCTTAGATCTGGAGCCACCTCCGGGGAAATGTCATTTACGCACTCAGTGTGGGACTCGGGGTGTCAACCAATACCCACTAAAACCACGGCAATTTTCCTCCACGATCTAAGCGGGCTTTCCGGGCCCTGGGCTAGGTTCGACCACGTATCCTTGACCAGTTCGCTACCAATTGCCTTCTTGCCGAACCTCTCGTTATCTGTCGCTAGGCAGTCGGTTTTCATCCTTCGCGCTATTGCGGCTCTGATCCTTCCCTTAATTTCGTTCTGTGTAGGCATTCTTTCTGGGTCTGAATTTCTCCCAATCCTCCACTCACACCTAATCTTCCAAATTTCGTAGGAGGCTTCAGAGATCATGATGGTCATGAATCTTCTAGTGCCTTTGTCTCCTTCATTCTCTCTCTTAGTTATAGCGCATCCTAGCTGGTCACCCAGGGATGGCTTTTTAAAGGTTAAACCTTTCTTTTCGTACAGAAGTTCTATGTATTTCCAGATCTCATGTTGCCCTGAGGCCTCGCATTCCGTCAGTATGTGCTCCATGGACTCTATGGATCTGCATTTGGGACATAATGCTCTGCTTTCATAGCCCGCTATGTGTTCCCAGTACTTTCCGATTTTATAGGCGTTGTGCATGGTCCTCCATAGGAAATTCCTGGTCTGTCTTGACAGGGTCTTGCTCCGTAGTGACTTCCATATTTGGCCGTCTGTTGGGATCTCACCCGTTCTCTCCTTTACCGCCCATCTTGTCATGTCAAGATGAGTGATTGTGCCTCTGCGTGCTTGATGTGGTAGGTTCTCTATTATTCCTCTATATAGTCTTGCCTGGGTCATTGTGGACAGCTTTGCACCTGGCATCTCGTAGCCCTGGGGTATTATGATACTGACATTGTCTGGGGCCTCTTTTTCTGCCCCTGTGTTTGCTAAAGTGTCCGCCCCCTCATTTCCTTCAATTCCTACGTGGGCCTTTACCTTTTCTAGTAGGGTAAGTCCTTTCCGTGCCCTGATGTTTGCAACTATTGATGCCATGATTATTTTGTTAGGTGAGCCAATCCATCCCTCGTTCTCTCTCTTCTGTAAGTATTTGGTCAGATTGTCTAGTGTCAGCTGTGAGTCGCTTTTGATCAATATATTTTGGTCTTCTGGCACTGCTCGTATCGCTTCAAGTATCGCCACTGCTTCCCCTGCATTATTTGTCTGTGGAATGTTCATGGGTAGTCTCACAGCCCGGTTTCGAGTGTCTTCCTTCCCAAACCATATTCCGGCTCCTGCCGCAGCGTGTCCATCTCTGTTTCTTTTACATGAGCCATCTGTGTATATCACAGTGAGTTCGCTGTCTGTTGGTTCCCGGCTATAGTTTATGTCTCGTTGTTTGGTTTGTTGTCCCCGGGCAAAGACGCGAAAGCCTTCCTTCAGGCTTCCTCGTGTCATTATATCCATATTAAAAATCCTCCTTTCCTCGTCCTGGAAGTTATTTTCTTCAGTCTCATCCTTTCTTTTATCCTCTGCTTGTGCTGGGTCCCATTGCCTGCTTAGTTTGTTCAAGTATCCCTTTGCTGTTGTTCCACACTTGTGTGGGTTCTCGCAGCCCCTGCACCTCTTATTCTTACATAGTTCGCATGCGCAGTTTCTTCTGGGTTTATGTTGGGGATTTAGTGTTGTGTCTATCCCATTAGCTACCTGTTCCATATCACCTGTTGTTCTTACGTTGTGATTCATTCTCAGACATTTCATCCTGTCTGAGTGTATTTTGACATTCTTAACCGAGGCCAGGTCTAAGTGGTACCAGGCAGGTATCTCCCGTCTGAGTCCCTGTTCGAGTATCAGAGTGTGAAAGGCTACGTTATGTTTCTTAGCGATTCTTAGCATACGTTGTAGGGGTGGCGGGAGGTTCTCCTCTCCTGCTCTTGTGTCTATCCTTGTATTTTGTAGGAGGGGTGTTATCAGGGCAGTGGCATCCCTGCTGTGTGTTTTGGCCATCTTTAGGTTTATGATTTTGTCTGCCAGCCCTGCCCACTTGGGTCTGTCTTTATCCATTTTTAGATACCGCTGGACCTTTAACAGTTCGATAGCCTCATTTCTTATTTTAATGTCTAGAACCTTTCTCCCTCCTTCCTCTAAGGGGAGTCGCAGGGTAGCAAGGCTTATTGTGGGTGTGGAGTCTGTGTTCCATGTAAAGTCTCTTATCTTTTTTTCTAGGTTGTCCTCTACCTGTCTTGGCATGCCTTGCACCCTAGTCAGGTATTGAGTTCTGCCCCCAACCACCATATTTATGATTAGCCTGCGGCCTTCTATTGATGGGTTTCCTCTGCTCCACCTTTTGAGGTCTTTATCTATTGCTTCTAAGGTTGGGGTCCATACACTGACACTGTCAACATTATTTCCTACAAATGCTCCTAGTAGCCTTGTCGGTTCTCCATCTCTTGCTATCTTGATGTTCTCAGGGATGGCCTGGTCGCTTGGGTTCGACTTCCTTGTCAAGTGCAGTCTGTTCCTGTATTCTAGTGTACCTACTGGTATGACCACAGTCTTGGGTATGTTGAAACTTGCCCCGGATGCCTCACACCACTTTCTCAGTATTACTTCAAGGTCCGCAAATTGGTCATTTTCTGCCAGGTATACAGTAGTGTCATCAGCAAAAAGGGTAGTAATTATCCTTTCGACATCGTCATTTGTTCGCAGTCCACTCAGTCCTGAATGTCGTAGGGTTTGTGCCAAGGACTCAATTGCAATGTTGAATAGTAGGCAGGAAAGGGGGTCGCCCTGTCTCACCCCCCGTTTGACTTGAAAGCTTTCGCTTATCTCTCCATTTAGTATAACTCTTGTGTGTGCATCAGCATATAAATATTTAATTGTGTCTATGAACTTCTTTGGTATTCCGTTCTTCCTCATTGACTTCCAGAGGAAGGCATGTAGGATCTTATCATATGCCTTCTCCTGATCCAGGCATACTATCATGCCATTTGTTTCCGTTATTTTACACCATTCAATAGCCGTCTGTGCCAGCTCAGTCTGGTCTTCGATTCGTCTTCCCTTCATAAACCCTGCTTGATCAGGGTGAATCATATATGATGCCACTTCACCCAGCCTTGTTGCCAGCACCTTTGTCATTATTTTATAGTCAGTGTTCAGGACAGTTATAGGTCTATAGTTGCTAATATCTGTTTTATCTCCCTTTTTATAAATTGGACACAACCATCCCTCTGCAAAGTCTGTATTTTTGCACATTCCGTGGATTTGTATATCATTGTAAACAATTTGTAAAGCCTCAACTACATCAAAGGTCTGGTCATCCTCTTCTTCCTTGTTGTGCATCAGAGCCAGCTCTGCCCATAGCTCGTGTATAATACCGTCTAAGCCTGCTGCCTTCCCTTCCTGTAGTGTTGTTATTGAACTCTCAATCTCCTCTCTGGTGATGAGCGCTCCTAACATTTCCTTCTTTTCCATTGGGATCTTCTTCGATGTGTACTCTAGGGCTTCCTTCATTGCTCTTTTGTGGTTTCGCCTATTTGTTGGTATGTTTTTTTCTTGGAGCTGTTCATGGTGGGTTCTTGCTATCTCAGACATTTTTGATGAGTTTCTTTCCAGTTCAAGTTCCTTTGGGGGGGGTTTCTTCAGGGCCACTATTACATCTCTTGTAGTTCTGTCCTTATTCATACATATCCATGACTTGGATATGGTCTCGCCATTCAGGAAGTAGTTTGTGTTTGTGGTGTCCCTCGCTCTCATAAATCTTGCTGCTTCCAGCTTCTGTATTCTTTCGCCAATTATCGCCGCTTCCTCAGCCCTGGAAGCTTCATCCATGTTCCTATTGTTCAGGGTGCGTAGTCGATCGGCTTTTAGGGCATGTATTTCTTTCATTACTTTTGGTTTGGTCCTCTTAGAGTAGTTTCTTATTTCCCCTATTATTTTTTCCTTAAAACGCTTGTGGAGAGTCTGGGGGTTGTAATCCATAGTCCTCCTTTCCACTGCTTTTTTTAGTTCTAGCTGATGTTCTATTCCTAGGTCCTTGATGGCGTCCATAAGTGCTCTCTCTTTGATGATCAATGCTGGCATGGCATACCTTCCTTCGCCCATGTGGGGTTGCCAGGGGTTTAATAGAGTCATTTTCACCAATGAGTGGTCAGTGTTGATGCCCACCCTTTCTATCCTCCAGTTCCAACTGAACGGGGCTAGGTCCTCTTTTATGTATATCCTGTCTATTCTAGATTGTATCGGTCGATTGGTCATGTGGAATGAGAAGTCTATTGTGCTTTGGTTTTCCCTTCGCCATCCATCTACCAGAGATAGGCGGGATTTTAGGGCAGATAGTGCTTTCGTTACCTCCATTGGATCTGGGTGGGCTGGCATTCTATCAATTGCTTCTTCAACCATGTTTAAGTCGCCTAATAAGATGCTCGGTTCTAGAAGATGAGGTCTTACATTCCAGTTTGCTTTCAGTTTGTTCCAGAAACTCTTATTGCTCGTGTGGTCGTTAGGTGCGTAGACATTGAGGCATCCTAGTGGTTTTTCTTTCTGCCATGGGATTTCTATGTATACTGCTCTCCCTGGAATTAGTTCTCTGAATTTTGTTTCCTTCCACTTTGTTGTGCTCTTCTTGAGAACAAAAGCTACCCCCATGGCATTTGGTTTGGTTCTATCTATGCTCGACATGATGTGTATCTGTCTTTCAAAGATCTGGTTCAGCTCTTCTTTTTTCTGCTCACTCAGGTGCGTTTCTTGTATTGCCAGCACATCTATTTTCTCTTCTCTCATGAGTTGGCAGATTTCTAGCCACTTATTACTTGTTGAGGTAGAGCCTCCGCCCTTCATGTTCAGGGACGCAAAATTTAGTGCTCCTTTCCTGTCCCTCCCATTCCTCCTGGTGTTCTGGGCGGTGTTGTCCCCGCCATTATTTCCCTCGTCTCCTGTTGGGGCAAAGTGTTCGCTTCTTCCCCTATTCATTTGACAAGTTAGCCGCGATCCATCGCCGATCCCGTCTAGGCCGTCATTGGGGTCATGGATGATGGTATTGCCGTAGTCCCCTCCTGCCTGGCCGGGGAGTTGTCCATTACCGTTGTTTGTCTCCTGTTGTGTTAAAAGGTCTCTCATTATCTCAGGTAGTTGGTTTGGGTAGCGTGTCTAGTGTATAACACCTTCCACTTCAGCAGGGCCGCTGCACGGCACTTCCCTCGTAAATACGATGCCGTCTAGACTCTTCCTGGTCCAGTCAGGGGGTCCTACTCAGGTTACCTGTCGCCCTCAGGCCCAGTAAATTCACCCTTGTATTAGACCCGATACATGTGCAGGGGGATAGAGTATTCTTGATATATTTGAGAGCATGCAAGTATGTACTTGGTAACTAGTGCCGCCCGTATTTCTGGTCTGAGTGGATCGCACCTCTGCCTCCAAAGCCCCTTCCCCTGCCTCTGGGGGGTCCGCGGCGCCTATCTGTATTGTTTCCACCTCTCGTCGGCTTGCTTGAGGCTGCAAACTCCGCAGTTTCTTCAATTTTATCTACGTCTGTCGTGTTCGTGAACCATTTGGCTAAGTTCGCATATGCACAGTGTGGTTGATTGTGGTCGGCACCTTTGCAGTTATAGCAGTGTAGTCGGTTATCTTCGGCTAGAGGAGTTGCAGTTCCGTAGTCTAGATCGATGAAAGTCATAGTGCGAGTGGCTTGCAGGATGGCAAAGTAGCCATGCCAGGTGATGTGGGGGTCGTTGGCGAAGTAGATATTCCATGTCGGTTTTTTCGCTCCGAATTTAGAGGTCCTCGGGGCCGCACCTTCGCCCGCTGCCAGTCTGATTTCCAAGGCAGCTATAATGTTGAGGGCGGGTTCGGGGTTGTGCTGGGATGTGGGGTCGTCAGTGAGTTTGCTTTTGAGTAACGAGACGAAGCTCTCATCTCTGCTTAGAGACTCTCGTACTATCCGCGTAACCTCTTGCTCCGCCTCTTGTATCGCCTCCTGGTCCTTGATGCTGAGGGTGAAACCCTCTATGGATAAGAGGAAGCGCGGAGTTGGTGGAGAGTAGGGGACTATGAAAGCAGTTACGTCCTTCGTCGAGATGATGGAGTTGTGTAATAGGACGTTGTGTGCCCTTTCGGATATGCCGGTGACTAAGAAGTGGTAAGGTGGCTTTTGGCGATCAGCCTTCCGGTTCGCTGACAGCATTTTGTCCTGCTGCGGGGAGGAGAGCTTCGCCTTCTCGCCAGTCATCTTGAAGATAAGGGCCTTCAGGTTTTCGCCTGACGTCACAAGGTCCGAGTCCTTACTAGCTTGCCACTCACGGATCCAGACTTTGGGGTCTGGGTAAGATGCGAAGTGCGCCTTCTATTCTGGGCGGAGGTTATACCAAGGTGGTGTGGAGAGGTGGATGGCTGGGAAACCTCCTACAGGGGTGGGGGTCCGAACTAGGTCCTTCGGAAGCTGGGGTGGGGAGGTAAGAGTTTCCGTAGCCGTGTTACCGTTTTGCATGAGGGCGGACTTGGTCGGGGGAGTACTCGGGGGAGCATCTTCGCCATGGTTAGGGGTCCTCCACATCCTTTTGACAATCCAGGGGGGGTCAGCATCTCGGGCTCTGCTAGCAGAAGTGGGCTCGGGGGCTAGGTGTGTCGCATTTCCCCTTCCTGGAGTCGGTGCGGGCGGGAGGGGGGAGCCACCAGGGGACGAGTCCACCATCGTTGTATCACCTTCGCGGTCCTGGTCCCACTCCGAGGGGATACGCATGTCAGTCTGAGTCGGTGGGGGGATTGCGAGGGCTGGGGATGTGTGTACTCGTGGCGAGTCAGTCTCCGATTCCTCCATATCTGAACTGGCGTCCCCAGATGTGTTTCTCCTCTTCCTGTCGTGTGCCCGAACCCCTGGTTGTTTTTCTGGGCTACCAATCGGGAGTCTCTTTCTCGCGTCTTCCGGTGATAGCATGCACTGAGAGGGGGGGGTAAGCCTTTCCGGGGGGTTTCTGTGTCGTTTATGTGCCCTACTGCTTGGCGTGTGTCCGGTTACTAGTCTGGGCATTCTCTCAGGGCTGTGTTGCATTTATTGAGTGTGCCGTTCCCCTCGTGGCCGTGGGGGGGCCTATTCTCGGTTCGGGGTGGGGTCTGTAACCCGGTGTTCGGTTTGGGCCGTAGAGTTTTTGCATGGTCGTTCTAGTTGTCGGAATGGATTTTTGGTTTCACTAGAGTGCTGAGCAGCGATGGGGGTTGGTCGTACTTCCGGGGCAGCTGCGTTTACAGTGGGTGCCGGAGTAAGAGCTATCTCACCTTGAGGGGTGCGCTGGCTCTCGTGTGGACACGCGCCTGTCTGCCTCATGACTGCGATTTGGCCTTGTGAACATATTTCAGCCTTGCTTTCTTCCCTTGTCCGGGAAGGAAGTGTGTGTGGGAGGGGGGGTCTTATATTTGATCATGTCTGCTGAGCAGGGCCTCTTGGTAGAGGTAGGTGGCGAGTCGGCGGGTAAGGCGCGACTGCCGCAGGCCAGTTTTGCTGGCTGCGCACATGGTGGTATCGGATCAAAGGGCCCCCCGCAAATGTAAGTCTTGCTTTGAAGTCAATCATCTTTAATTACTGACTTGGAAATTGTAGCATATAGATTGAACAATAGTTTAGAAATACAAGTGTAAGTTTAAGGACAATAGGCCTCTATTACTAACCTCTTTTAATTTATATTAGACTCTTTACATTCTTGCTATATTATGATACCAAATTGGACAACTTTACTTGGTATTTAACTCTATTCTGAATATGAAACTGCTTGCTTGTTAGACAAGACCTTGAGATTATCTACTTTGTGTGAGAAGTTAACATTGAATTCTGAGAACAAGGCCCTAACTAAACACAGCAAAGTTGGGGGCTAGGACTAAGCATTGCATTTTGAACATAAGGCTTTACCCAAGCACAGTGAGGATGGGGCCAGGACTAACCATTGAGATGGCTGACAAGGCCCTACCTGAGTGCAGCAAGGGTGAGGCTGAGAAGGCTCTCAGAGTTTGACAGCAAGCCCTTGATAAGCTCACCTGTGCTCAAGGCACAGAGCATAGCTCATTACGAGTTATAGGGTTGATTTCTCTCCAAACAAACTCCATGGATCCAAAAGCCTATAGGGTATGAGTTATTACAGAGTTGACTTGTACTTTTGACCAACCAAAGCCCACATCAAATTAGTACAGGTAAAAATAAGATTGATCAATATCTGAGAGCACCACATATTCAATACAAACTGCGCTCAATAGTTAGTCAATAAGAATGACTTGTGATAAGAATACTTGTTTGTTTGGCCAATCCCATTCTACTACTATCCCTACAATGTGGTGTGGTATGCCAAGGTCTGAGATCACCCATGTCTTCTTTAACTGCTCCTTAAATGCTTTGTCACAATTGAGAGAAATCATATACATGCATCCCTACTCTGACCATCCCCTGCTCATTCTTCTGGTAGTATATGCATGCTTTGCAACAAAGCCAAACAAACCCTAGATCCTTCATCACTCCATCCAACATCTTGTTCTATATATGATGATGACATCTGAGGTTGCCTAGCTGCCATGCAGAGACAAACCCTAATGACAATCAGTAGCTAATGGGTAGGGTCAACCTGGGATAGTATATGTGTGAGGGAGTCAAGTTTTGTCCTGAGTATTTGGAGTTAAGTAATGGGTCAGGTAATGATAAGGGAAAGTGGGGTCAATACTAATAATATTAGTGAACAAGTGGTTGCAGGAAATGTAATATCTAATGTGAAGGGTGGATAGTATATGTAGGTGTGTTAGTATGGAATAGTTGCCAAGCACCAAGTCACTAGACAAGAAGAAGTGGTATAATGGGGAAAATGATAACTACTGTTGCTAGCCCAAGTCACTAGGACAATGCTAGGATGCTAAATGTAGTTGCTAGCATGGAAAACTGGAAGTGCTAGCATGAGATGACCCAAATGGTTGCTAGAAAACACAAAGACATTAACAAAAGTTGCTAGGTAATAATGATGATGGTAAGGTAGAGAAATAAGCTCATTGTTTGGTTGAAATTGTAAGAGGATACTTGGGATGTGATATACTCCCAACAAGGCAATGTCACACTTGGAGGCTAACATGAGTGAGGGTGGTGGCAAGTGAGTAATGGAGCTGGCAAGCAGCAGCAATGAGCAGACAGAGCGCTAAGAGGGTTGAGGGCTAACACCAAGGAGCTCACAGTTGGTTCAATGAATAGGCCAGGAGAACTCTGCTATTGATTGATCTAAGGATATGCTATCCTGCAGATCAGCTATATATACTACATTGGTAGCTGTGCTATGACTAATGCTAATGTTTGTAAGTGGGCCCTAATATGCTAAGCAAGTATGACAATCAGTACATCAAAGGAGAAATAGAAGTCTGATGACTTGACCAAGCCAACTAATAGTGATGGGAGGGAGTAGGGCCAGGCCCCAGTGGTACATGGGACTGCTAGAGAGAGTGTGGTACCAAGAACTAAGCTAGAACTAGAATCAGAGATCTCAGAAGAGATTGTCCCCTTACAGAAATTGAACTCTGAAGCATAGTGAAGAGGCATGAGCTGGGGGGAAACTGTTCTATATGGTTTTGTAGCCTAGTACAGGTATAGTTTTTATACTAGTAGGTAAACCATCATTTGATAACTAAATTGTCCTTTGTAATGACAAGAAAAATGTCAGAAATGAGGAGGAATATATGAAATATAATGGACACAAAGAAAAAGTAGACATGTGTGATTGATGTGGGAAGAAATCAAGAAAATCAATGGCAAAAGCACAGAAAAATGTCAACTGTGTGATTGACATAGGAAAAAGTTCAAGAAAATTAGAAAAAGAAGCAAAAAATAGCTGTACATGATAGATGTGGGAGAAAATCCAAGAAATGATGAGAACTGCCTAAAAATAATGCACTCTGGTCAAATCTATCATATAATGGCTTCCAAGGGTTGCCAGACTGTGGGAAAATCACTATTGTAATTGCTAGCTTCTAGCAAGCATTAGGACCCTAGGCTTGATGTTGCATGATGTTGTGAATATGATGTCAAAAATGTTGCTTTAGTTAATAGAGTGAAGAGCTCATCAACAACCTGCTTGCTTCATCCTGTATAATGGTCATAACAACTTACATATCTGTCCTTACTTCCTTCCTCTTCAAACCTGGGCACCTTTGACAATGGCAGAGCTATACTCATAAGAAGAACCCACAACACACCAATTACAACAGAAACCCTAGTCCCTTACAAAGACCTCCATGCCCTCAACCTCCACACTGAACAAGCCCTTGCTGGACAGGTATCCCCTGACATCAAAACCTGGCATTACAGGATTGGCCATGCTAATTACCAGTCTCTTCTACAAATCAGGCCAGAATGCCTAAAACTTTCCCTTCAAAACCTACTAAATGCAAACATTGCATTCTCAATAAATAGGCACAAATGCCAGTACCAAAGGAGGGGATTTGGCATAGAGCAATAGGGAGGCTAGAAAAAATTTAGGTAGACTTGACAAACAAAGCAGAAATACACTCACATACTGGAAACATCCATGTCATCAATATAGTGGATGATTGCACTAACAAGCCATGGTTGATACCTCTAAAAGCTAAGAATAACAGTGATGAGCTGAAGACTGGAATAAACAAAATGAAGATCCTACATCCTGGCAGAGACAGCAAGTTCAATGGAGGCATCCATAAGAGCTGGTACAAATCTTAGAGCATCATCTTCAGCCCATATAGGGCAAGTTAAACACATGCATTGCATAATTATAGGGAAGGCACTATCAATGAGACTTGTGACAATGTCCATCATTCATGTGGGATGAATTTTATCTCACCACAACATGGCTTCTTGGAATGACAAAGACCGTGTCTACCAAGGACATAACACCTGATGAACTTTGGTATGGAAGGAGATAGGATTATTCATATATTTGTGAAATTGGGTGCAGGGATTTTGTCTACTTCCTTGGCAAAAACAACTCAAAAATCTTCAAGCAGTCAATAGAGTGTGTGTTAATTGGCTATGATTCAAATTCAAAGGCATATTGCTGCTATGACAAGTCAAGAAACACAGTCTATAGTTCTTACCATGCGAAATTTACTGAAAGCCACAACCAGACTCAGGTAGCAACACCACTCTCAAGACTCAAGATGGTTCTTGACATTGTGAACGTCCATTTTTCTTGAGTCTGTCGAGGAGTAGACCCTTGTTTCAGATTATCCTCGTGCCTGATCCGAAACTGTTTATTTCCGGATCCCTCTCATAGCCAACAAAAGCCTGACCTTCAGCTATGAGTTGCATGTTTACTATTTTACTATGCTACAGATAATCGCTATGGTCGCATCGAGATGAGTATGCCACGATAGACCCAAATGAGATGAATAAAGGTAGCATCAAAACCCTTGTGGGAAAAGCTTGCCACCATGGCGTTCGAAAAGCATTGATTTGTGGGAGTGATTAAAACAAGTGAGTTATTTAAGGAGAATTTAAAAACAAAAGTTAGTTCTGACCGCCATGCGTTGGACTTGACCCCAGATGTCAGCACCATTGTGTTCAATAGCAGAATAGCTTGAGGTGAAGACACAAATTACTGTGAAGAGTTGGCTACAAGCGCAGGTTGATTGTAAATAAACCACAGTCGAAGTCGTTTATTAAAAATGAGGTATAGGATACTCGCCAGAGATTCCTAAATCACAGAATGGGCCTTCTACAGATTCCCGATATACATTCGGTCCAATGACAAGCTCTTCTGAACCCTTGTTCCCATGCCCACCCATCCTTAACCTCCAATACGTCTCCCGAATCCATGTTTCATGCTTAACCCAGGCTTCCCACCCGCCACAAATCACTTCATGGAATTTCAAATAATAAGGTGCATCCTTAAACATCGATGCACACGCCAGATCTACAACACCATGCATTGTATGTAACTGCTCCGCATAGCACGCAGAAAAATACGCTCGCAGATAGAACCTCCGAATTTTTCCACGCACGCTGGGTCCGAAATCAACAAGCTCAGGTGGGACGTTGTTACGGTACCGCATCACTCGCGGCCACTTTGAGATATCACCAGTGGAAGTCCAATCGCAGGGTACGTTAAACCAAGATTCCTTTGGGTAATCGAGACGCGTGAAGGGACTCTGGCGTTCAGTCATGAGGTCCCCAGGATAACGAGCAGTGAGCATGACCGGGAGGATTTGAGCGCCGCCCCAGTCAATGACACCTGTTATCTTCGGACTGTCCGAAGATATAGAGGAGTCATCGAAGAGAACATTACGAAAAGCAATGTCGGGGTGGTAGAGAACTAGGGACAGACATGATTTCGGAGGTTGAAAGTGGGGAATAAGTACGGAGAGGAGCTGGAACAACTCAGCAAATAGTTGAGGGGTACATGGAGGCTGAGGCATATGTTCACGAGGAAAGTTGTCTTTTTCGATATTCACCCACTTTTTTAGAGCATGTAAGATCGTTTCCTCTAGCTGCAGTTTCCACAAGTCCTGTATTGACTCGAACGGACCACCCCAAGATTCCTGGTCCATTCCCATAAGTGGACCTACTACGAAATTTCCATCTGGACCAGTCACGAGACTCCCTATTCTGTCAAATGGAACAGGTTTGGAGAGCGATGCCTGCAATTTCGCAAGTGTCTTAACCAAAGCAAGGTCTCGTACGTGGGATTTGGAAGTAGTTTCCGCGTCGTCGAATTCCTCGCCTTCTAAATCTACCGTGACACCAGGAACAACCTCCATGAGAACGTACGGTGCACATGCAGGGTTTGTGAAGGTAAGGTCGAAAGCAAGAACCTTCGGTACCGGGACGTCAGGATAAAGCCCTGACTCACGCACGAATGCCATGGTCGAAATTTCGGAACGTTTCCCCTCGGGATTGAAATCTTCTTCATCATAACAAGAGATACTCGCAGCCACTTCTGTACCATTGCCAAAGACCAGTTTGTAGACAATGTTGAAGGAACCCCAGCCGAGGAGGGAGATAGAAACACAGCGAAGATTGTCGACATCGGTGTTGGAGAAATGGAGAGTCGCACAAGTGACGAGGCCATGTAGGTCAACCCACTCCTTTTTCCGCAATTGGGATATCTGTTCTTCGAATTCTTGAGACATGCTCTATCTGAATAAGTGGGCTGCTTGAGGTAAAAAATTGATCACCCTGGTAACGATACTTACATTGGAAGAGAATATAATATCGATGTCAACATGATTTACGTGGGTTGTCACGGCTATCGCCGGTGCTAATATGAAATCGACTTCGTGCTCATGCCTGATCTGGATGAACACTGTATCGGCAATTATGCATCAGTGGTTTGTTGGAAATAGATAGTAGACTTTTAATCAGCAATATTACTGATTCAACTACCATCGTACCGAGCAATGTTGAGTCTGTACGTTCCGTGTTGTACCGTGCTGTTCGCCGAAGTCACGAAAGTTTTCCTGTGGAGAAAAAAAAAGGATACCATTGTTTGTAACGTGAGGCCAACAAATAAGGCAGATGTACGAATGTTTTGAGTCTCGCGAGCGAGCTGGTGTAAAGCCAGATTGCGAGAAGCTGGGTATCCTTATACAACGCGCAGTCCTTATATATGTGTAGAGATTGTGTGTGTTATATTAGTATTGCAAATGATGTAGGTAAGGGAGATAGAGTCGGTAGACTGACGTTGATAAGATAAGGGAATGAGAGTCACAACATTTGTATTGTATTCTATCACTTGAACGGGGTCAACGGAGATAGGGATGGATAAACATTTGCAAGCGAACAATCAAAACAATCCCAAGAGGTGTCAGATCGGGTGAGTGTGGACATCCAATCTTGTTCTCCATTAGGTAACGGCATTTTCCGGTTTCGATCGGCTGATGTCGGCACGACTTCGG
>JAGDQM010042213.1:0-14179 GCA_017580835.1 Termitomyces bulborhizus | reverse complement strand
TAGTTAGCAACTTCAGCAGACATGGAAATGATCTGGGAGCCGCTGTCCGCAATGCATTCTATTTCCTCGCAATTATCAACCAAGAGCATGATAGACCAGATTGACTGAGCTTCTTTAGCAACTGTTAGCGTTACCAGTTCTTCACCAGGGGGCAGTGACTCGATATAGGCTTCAACTGGATCGACGGAGGTGGCGTTAGCTCGGGCGGTGTCGTTAGGCGAGTTGTCAGGGCAGCAGGTGTTGTTAAGAGCAAAGGAGGGCAGGGCATCGTCAATGTCGTTGGTAGGCTCCTGGAAGGCGGTAATGTTAGGGGGCGTAGTGCATTTAGGCGTAATGGCAGTCCTGAGCTGATTCCTAATGTTGTTTGAGAGGGAGCAGAGCTCCCCTACCAATACCATGAGCTTTGTCTGAAGGACCCATTCAAACACCTGTTTTGACTGCTCAATGTCATGGATTGGTGGCATGCTTTGGTAAGCAGGATTGGGGCATTTGTCCGGAGCTCCAAAGTTTTGGTTGACGGGGGGCTGATAATGAGAGGGGATACCGGAATAGGGATGCAGAGGGGGATTGACCATAGGAATGTTGTTAGCGACAGGAGGCTCAGGGGTTTTAGCAGTACCAGCAGTCTGGGCAGGGGCAGGGGCAGCATTGTCGTTAGTGGCAGAGGCATTAGGAGTAGCGGCAGTGTTGTTAGTAGCAGGGGATGGGGCTGGTTGGTATGCCTTAGTGCACGGGATCTCAACACCATCAAAGACTTCAGCTGGACAACGTAAAGCATATAGTTCTCATTCCAAAGCAGCGACGCGCTCTTCTCATGACAGGGTACCATTACTGGGGGCATTGAAATGCATGACTTTGTGGATAAACATCTGTGACATGCCTTGCAGCTGTTCCTTGTCAGGGTTAGCGCTAGCAGATAAACAACTGGTAATGAGCTGATTTGGGTTGAGCCTGTGCCATTTGTCCACATGTTCCATATATAGCCGTTTGCCAACATAATTCAGTATCATAGCGCCAGATGGTAAGACAACCTTTCCTTCATGGTTCTGACAGATTTTGCCTTGACTGATGAAGCTTTCCAATTTTGCACAGTTACCGTGTACCATAGTGTGACCAGTTTCACTGCAGAAATGACAGCCGTTGCTAGGAAGTCGAGAGGCGCGGGCTTGAGCACTGTTCCCAGCATTCAATACTGCTTCCATCTGTTTCTCCATGCAAGCAAGGGCGTTAACAATAGCGGCGGTGGCGATGTCCAAAGGTTCCTTCTTAATGATAGTGACGGGGGCAGTAGCAGGGGTATGGATAGTTGGGGCGGTGGTAGTGCTAGTGGTTGTTGGCTTCTTGGATGTTGTGGTGGTGTCGGGACCCTTCAGAACCCATTTTACAGCTTCAAAGACCTGGTCTACCTCATAGGGGTCCTCCAGGTGATGGTTGGGAAGGGTGATCTCTAAACGACAGACGAGCTTGGACCATAACAAAGTTGGTATACCTTGTTGGAATAAGTGGCATTATTTGTTCCGGTAAATCTTGCTTTTAGCCAAAAGCCATCAAGCCAAGCGCTGGAAATCCCTATAGTAGTCCAAAAAGTGTCTGAGAGTAGTAATGCTGGTAGAAAAGGTCTGGTTAACGAGTTGCTTGAGGTCCTGGAGAGTATACCACGCAGATTCTTCAGCTCCTAGGTAAAAACAAAGGATGGCAGCTTTCCACTTGGCATAGGTATGGTCGTTAAATTCAGGTAAGCCAAGCCAAGTTTCAGCAGTGTCATACAAGAGGTACTGGGTAGCGTATTCCTTTTTCTGGTTTTTGTTGTCACTAGAACAATCCGCCAAGAGGTACTCCAGCTCCCTGAAGTACTGATTGAGCTTGCGGGGACAAGACTCATCCCACTTTGGAGCAGTAGAGTCGTTATGGGGTGGCATGCGTCAAGAGAGACGGTTGTCAGCCATGGTGGTGTTGTTAACGGGTGTTGGTAGTGATAACAAAGTTGGTACTGGGGAGTAGGTGTCTGGAGTTAACGGAGATAGAGGGGCATCAAGGAAGTTGTCAATATGATAGCCGGGGAAGTTTTCCAAGAGTTTGTTAACATCTAGAAGTTCCCTAGCGGTAGCAAGTTCCTCTTCTTCAAGGTTACAAGGCAGAGTTGTTAAAGGTGTTAACGGCAACAGAGGGGGAAGATCAAAAGGAATGACAGGGAGCAAAGGTCTGGTAGTGACCTGTAAGCAGTTCCTGGCTTAGAAACAAAAGCTACTGTTTTTGTAGAGGAACTTTCCTTGTGGGCTTTGTGCTCATGTACAAGGGTCAATTCAGTTGACAAGTTGTCAAGCTTTAGAGCTTTCCCTTGAAGTAACAAAGTTTGTTTTATTACTTCCCATGCAGGCAAAGTTGGTAATGACAATAAGATAGCATTAATGCTAGTGTGATCATTGATCTTGTGATTGGCTTCAAGAAAATGTCAACAGATACTGTAGTAGAATCTGATATGGTCAGAAATGGAGGTATGACCATCCCATTTCTTTGCAAAGAGTTCTTGATAGTAATAATGAACATTTATGCCATTGTATTGTTTAACAAAATTTGCATGCAATTGTTCCCAAATAGAAGTGGAACATTGGCAGTCAATAATGGTTTTGCACTGAGCATACTTGACAGTGTTCTAAATCAGTCCCATTGCCACATCATCTTTATTGAGCCAACAGTTGTATTTTTCACAAGACTTTTCCTGAGCAATGTACTCTTTAGATTGGAGTATGTCAATCAACTCTTGACTATCCTTTTGGACTCTAACCAAAGATCTGTCCTTGCTAGGACAGGCTGATGTCATGAGTTTGGGATACTTGGAAGGGGGCTTAACAGGGCATATCTTGTGCCCAGATACTACACCCCAAAGAGACTTGGCTTGCCATGCAGCCTTCATATTATTGGACCAGACATGATAATTTAATTTGTCCTGTTGAGCTTTGCAAACTGTATGGTTTTGGAAGTCAATTCACTATATTTGGGGCCCATAACCTGACACAACATGGTTATAGATTATACAGTGGAATAGTGACAATTATTATCACTCTGGGTACAATATAGAACAATGCCTGAGATTTGAGATGAAACAATGCATATATTTCAGTGATTGTAAGTATTTTGCAAGTTATTACAAACCTGAGATTTGAGATGAAACAATGCCTCAAGTCTCAGTATAGTGTTCATTTTATACTCTTTTTTCAAGTGTAACAAGGGTGTGGAATGTGTCTCAAAGTGAAGTAATCTGACAGATAATTTGAGACAAATGCACTTTTATGATGAGATTATGATGGTTGTTATAGGTCTTTTGGAGCTTCTGAGACCTTCTTCATGATATATACTTTGCATTTAGCAAGGTCTTTACATCTTCTTCTGTGGTGAATTCCAGTACTATTGATGAGAAGTCCTTCTATTGTGAGTCCACTTCTCTTCACATCTATCTGGGCTTACCCAGAAGTGTCACCTTTGATATGATTGGGTTGAACTATTTGATTTCTTCCAGTAAGGTGTCATGGATGTTGAGCTTGTTGTTACTGTCTCTGCCTGTCCATATGCCATTGATTCTAACTCTCTATTGTCTGTTGTCTGTGAGCATTTGTGTAGGCTGCTGCCCCAAAAATGTCCACAAACTCCTCCACATATTGTATGAGCTCCTTGCCCTTCTAATCCTCACATTGCATGATGACCAGGTTCTGATTGTGGTTGTAGTGTGCTCAAGCTATGCATAGGTATTTTGCATTGTCTGACCTAGCAAAGTGGTTATTGATCAGGTTTACTAGTCTGTGGGGGCTGACATAATTGATGTCAAACTTCCCCTTGCATAGGATGACAATGAGGCATGCCAGATGGTATTGGTCTTTAGGTGAGCAAGGTTGGGGTTGTTGGTGTTGCACCTATGGCTTGGTTTGCATGGTGTTAGTTTTTGCAGATTTTTTGACTGCTCCTGCGGCAACAACTGTTTCTGCCCCTAAGACTTCTGTTGGTCCTCTTTAGTTCTTGCCAATCTGTTGCATGTTTCTCTTAGGGCTTCAACAGTTTTAGCAAGTTTGTTGATTGTCAAACATAGCTCTGTGGTTTCTTGTAATGCATACAAGGAATCAGCATTAACCACCTTGTTTCTTATCTGTGACAACAAGCTCTGGCATGAACATCTTTGTAAACACACCCACAAATAGTGGTCTGAGAATTGTTGCAGTTCCCTATGTAGGTTGTCTAGTTGGTACACTATTATCATTTCTGCTTCAGTTGCTATGTGAATCTTCATTTTGTCCTCTGTGGTTATCTGTATCTCTGGAGGTGTCCTTGTTCTTTTTCTTGGTCATGTCTGTGTCTTTGAATTGAGTTCTGTCTGGTTGTTGAAAACATCTCTTTTGTACTGTTTCTGGAGGCCAATATTGTAATAGAGGTGCATTGTGCAAAACTTCTTCTTTTTGCCAGGTCCGTTGCTTGCTCCTTTTCAGATGCCCCCCCAGAAGTCATTTAGCAGTTAAATGGACAAGGGTGGGCATGGTTGTGGATACCAGTATAGGTGCTGCCATTGCTACAGAGAAAGCAAAGGGGAAGAAGACAGTAGCTGCTAGCAAGCATGCAGCCTTTAAGGAAGAACAGGGGGTGGTAAGTCTGAAGCACTGTGTTCTAGCATTGCCACTGACTTATTTAGTGCAATAATCGCTGGGCTGACAACAATCAGAGATCTTACTGGTACTCTACTAGTGCCCAACTCTACTAGTGCCCAACCCTGCTACAAGTGCAATTTGCTGAAGAAGGGTTGCTCCTATAGCAGCAAGATACCACATGGTTGATTGGGGCCTTATGTGATCAAGGTAGCCCAAAAAGCTATACTGGTTCAATAAGCAAGAGACTTTGTATTGTGGCAGAGGGAGATAGTGGCAGCAGATAGGAATGCTACCGTTTCCAAGACAAGCTTGGTGCTACCAATTGAGCAAGATGGGAGGACAGGGAGCTGATGTAGTGACAAAGGAGAAGAGGGTGAGGAAGATGAGAAGCAGGGCAGTGGTTGTTAGCAATAGATTATGAAGATGCAGCAATTGCTTAGTTTTCCAGATTAGATACCAGTATTCTCAATGTTAGTGGAGCTGACTAATGTGTATCTATGCAGCTAATATATATCTATTCAGCTAATATATATCTATTCAGCTAATATGTATCTGTGAAGCTAATGTGTATCTGTGCAGTGGAAAAAAATGCAAAAGTTCACCAGTTCTAACTGACTCTTGAACTGAACTGAACCAAGAAAAACAATTCTTTTGGTTCTGATTCCTGTTCTCGCTCTGTTCTTGCCCTGGATTACCTGTTCAGTCTGCGGTACGTGCCAAATGGGTCTGTCCTCGAAATGAAGGGAACTTCGGCCACACCAATTCCGACGGTTTTGTCAAATTAAGCTAGAATTTGTATCTCTTTTCAGATACGAAAAAGCAAGGGCTTTACTGACACTGAGTGGCTGGGAGTCATCAATTGTGAAATCGTTTGGGCTGTTGGCAGATTACTAATGATGTACACGATGGTAATGATCAGAATAGCCCTAAGTGTAGATCAGCAGTGATGCGAAGTCGAAATAAGCGTTGGAAAAAGCTGATGGATTGTTGTTTACAAAGTCTAGAAACAGGTCGTCAGGTGTCACATAGATCGGGGATTGTCCGGCCGCTGACCGACACAAGTTGAAGGGCATCCTGAGGAAGCATAGACGTTTCCAGCCCAGTCTCCGCCTGGTGTTCGAAAGATTAATGCCCATTTCAGAACAAGCGAAGCAAATACCCCCACAGAATGTAAGGTTAATAATTATATTATTTGCGTCGAAGTGAGATGCAATGTCACAGCTCGTGTTCGGGAAAAACGCAGTTGGAGTTCCCTGATTTATGTTTATGTAGCGCGGATATTTCTAAATCTTATCACGTACCCAGTTACTGGTGTCGACTGATGAAGCACCGTTCTCGATGTCACTGGGAACGTTAGCGTCATTACGCGCCCAAAACCACACTTTGATATATGTAGTAGTTCTTTCAACGGCATACCTAACCACGAGGAAATTCGCCACGGGCCACATGACTCGATAACAAAACACATACCAACCACCCCCATTATCATTGAAAGTAGGGCCATAGCTCAAAGCAGTAGGTGCTCGAACACCACATCCCGCGTTGTTGTTGACCGCGGTGTTGCAATCAAGTTGAAGGGAAGTTCTATAGAAAGAAGCCTTGAGTTCAAGATGAATAATCATCAACTATCAACGGAAAAACTGGCCCCGTTTGGTCGCGTGAATCAGGCATAGTGCAACCTTTAAGTGGTAAGAACTTGTGAGGAATATGCATATTTAAAAATCGTACCCGGGCTCGTATGAAGCGTAAAGGTGTTGGGCCCTTGATCATTGACCCCTTCTAGAATGTCGACTTCACCCTGAGATAGCATGATGAGATTTGGAGCACATGTTCGAGAGTTTCACCAAATTGCTTACACCATTAGGCCAGTTGGCCCCATCAGTTTCCCACATTGCAGGCCATGTACTGGAAGTATGAGAAGAATTCCAATTAGTCGTGGGACACGTACCCACAACCTTGAGGCATATGCCGTACGTTGAAACTGAGCGACCAGACATCAGTTGTAACTAACGTAGCTAGCGAAGAACCCACACAGCGACATGGGTCGTGTATACTTTCTTTGATATGATGCGGACAGAATTTCTCCCTGGACCACTGGCACTGAGTATAGTAGAGTCATCAGCCCTGAGAATAAAAGTGTTTGACGATGAAAGTGTTAGGTTCTGGCTGGCAGCTGTTGCTGAATCGACATAGTTTCTAGAAAAAAAGGACATAACATCAGTAAGATAATCTATAGATTACAATCCAACAAAAGATGCCATACACCCGACCATGAGTTGGGTCTGCGATTGCTTGGAAGTCGAAATTGCTCAAGAAGCCCGAGCCAACAATGGAGTCACCCAAAGAATAAGTAGCACAGATCGCGGTACCAGCGAAAGAGAAAGCTACAACAGCCAATCTCATGTCGAGACAATATCTTCGATGGCATATTCAGAACGCGATTTTATGGATCCCGTAGAGTGGAGGTCACATTGTACACAAGGCTTAAAACTCCCTCGACCACATTGTACACTGCCCAGATGATCAACTAATGATCAAGCAGAACCGATATGCAAATAGACCTGGGACGTGCCACCGTTGTGTTCTGATAACACATGACCTCCAGCGATTGTCCACGGAAACTTATTGGATCACAACGTAGATGTATTCACACGTTAAACCATGCACCGCAGAAATCGGAGAAATCTTAAAACTTTCGAGAACATAAACGGCATGACGAATCTGTGTATTTCACACAAGAGTCAACGTGGAGCCTGTTTGAATTCCAGATAGCCATGAGAACGATAGGTGATTGTATCATGTCAGAAGATAAATGCTGATGAGCACGGCAGCATCCGAGAACAGAGGAGGCTTCTAGGCAGGGGAATAAAAAAAACGGCCGATGAAAGTTTTCACCCCTGACTAGAATCACAAACTGTGGTGAGCCGTGAATAAATTTTTCAGACGCTCTAACAAGGTTCAGGATATGATGATCTAGTTTTGCAATAGAGTGTATACCCGTGTGAAGAGGGAGATAAATAGCATAGTAGCTGTCGCGGTATGAGTGTAATTCCCCAGAAGTAGAGCATCAGCAAGTTGACGGAGCAGACACCGGGGAAGCTTCATAGATCGTGCGTAAGACCTGTGCAGTCGCGAAAGAGCTGCTGTCAAAATATCTCGTTTGAATTGTGTCTGAGTCAAGAGGGTGAATCACTTTAGGAAATTATATAAGTTTCTTGAGAAACATTAATTAGAAACATGTTATATAATTTCTAATATGTTTTTCTCTAGTAAAAATTATTAAATAAATCCAGAAACAGTCAAATAAAATGATTTTATATTTATAGAGTGTATCTTGAGCAAATAAAATACTTTTTCTTTGATTTATTCTTAAGACATATATTATTCATATAAATCATGTTTCTCACCTTTATTTTAAGAAAAACATTTCATGTATCTTTATGTGTTTCTTTGAAAAGGTTAATCTGTTTCTTTTGAATGTATCTTGAGAAAATCTTCTTGTATTCCCTATTTCTCAGAAACACAAAAACTTTTTCTGAGAAATACCAAAAATGTTTCTGAGAAAAAAGAAACACAAAAAGATTTTCTCAAGATACATTCAAAAGAAACAGATTGACCTTTTCAAAGAAACACATAAAGATACATGAAATGTTTTTCTTGAAATAAGGGTGAGAAACATAATTTGTGTTAATAATATCTTTCTCAAGAAAAAATCAAAGAAAAAGTATTCTATTTGCTCAAGATACACTCTATAAATATAAATCATTTTGTTTGACTGTTTCTGAATTTATTTAATAATTTTTACTTGAGAAAAATATGTTAGAAATTATATAATATGTTTCTAATTAATGTTTCTCAAGAAACTTATATAATTTCCTGAAGTGAATGTAGACATCCAATCTTGTTCTCCATTAGGTAATGGCATTTTCCGGTTTCCATCGGCTGATGTCGGCATGACTTCGGCACCTAAAAGGACAACATAGGAAGTTATAAATAGTCTGGATAAATTTAGCTGGGCTACATTAAGACAGCATTTCTGTATAGATTGTCTATATATATAAATGTGGACATACTCAACAGTGCACCTTCAGTCAATTATCATTGAACTGAGGGTGAGCTTGGTCACACTCATATTGCAATGAATATGCTAACATCACTAAGATCAACCTTGCTATTATCTGTCATATTAGTCAATTATCATTGGACTGAGGACAGATTTACTTGCTGTTATCTGTCAGGTCCAATAGTGTTGGAGTTTGTTTGCTTGATTCCTCCTATTATTTTCAAGAGCAACTACATGGGAATACAAGTTAATCCTCAGTTCAATGGTGATTGACTAAGTTGTAACTACCTGACAAATACACAAGTTAATCTATGCATGTAGTTACATCAGTTATTGTAGTGTTTTGTGTACTAGAATGTCAACCACCCTCAGTTCAATTGTAATTGACTGAGGGTTTGTATCTATATGCCAAGTTTATATAGTTTCTGTGTGCACAATGGCCAGGGCCATGTGTAGTAAGCAAATGAGTGAAAGGTACATATGATGATAGTATGAAGAGTGAAAGGGTGACCAGTGTGGGACAATGACATCAATTGATTAACAGTGTCAATAACTTGCCAACCCTCCTCTCACTAGGAATTTTTGGTGTATGTTGTCTCCTCACATGAATCATGGCAATCTCCTTGGAGGCTGAGCAGTGCATAAAAACAAGTAAAGAGGGAAGTGGTGAGGGCTTTGGTGAAGAGGTCTGCTATGTTATACTTGGTGTTAATGTACCATATGAGGATTTCCCCAGCTTGTACTTGTTCATAAAGGAAATAGTACTTAATATTTACATATTTACATGCTTCGCTTGAGCTTGGAGGGTAGGGTCCTTGGAGAGGTTGACAGTGGCATTGTTGCTTTACAGAATTGGTGTGAGCTTGGTTGTGACATAAAATCTGATCCCCTTAAGTAAGGCACATAACCATATGCACTCTTGCACACTCTCAAATGTGGCCATGTATTTAGCTTTACAAGATGACATGGCAACAGACTTCTGCTTATGTGTGGCCCATGATATGATGCCTGACCCTAAGCTCCAGGCATAGTCCTATGCTCCTTCTATTATCCAAGCAATTTGCTCAGTCTGAGTCTGTGAAGTCAGTAGGATTGACAGGCTTCATGTTCTCACTGAGGACAAGCTTGAGGTTACAAGTGCCCTTTAAGTAGCAGACAAGTTGAATAGCTGCCTTCCAATGAATGCTGGTGTAGGAGTCAACATATTGTGCTAATTGTTGAACAGCATAAGTGATGTCTGGTATGGTCAAGATAGCAACATAGAGGAGGCAGCCAACAAGGGACCTATATGGCATTTTTGTGATGACATCCATTTTGTCCTGAGAGAGAAGATGTGTTGACCCTTTGGAGCTTAAGTCTGGGTTCTATGAGGAGGGAGAGGGATGTGGCATTGGACTGTCCAAATTATGAGATGATCTTGCCTATGAGGGCCCCATTTGTGATAGTTTCATAATGTGTCTGGTGCAATCCCACTTGATTGCAATGCCAACAACAAACTTTGGGAGGCCAAGATCCAATATGGTCCACACATGCTGTAGTTAGGTTTGATTTTGGCCTTTACTGCTTGAAATAGACAGAAAATTGTCAACATAGATAGCTGCTATCACAATCCCTGTATCAGTCTTTCAATAGTATACATAAGACTTGCAGGGGAGGCATGTGAAGCTCTATGAGATCATGTTGCTGTTCAGAGTGTGGTTCCATATATGTCCTGCTTTTCTTCATGCAGTAGAGTCTGCATAGTAGACACCATACCTAGTCCTCTTTACCTGGTTCTTTGAATATTGTACTTCTTCATCCAGGAGTAAGCTGTAGAGGAATGCAGTTTTGATGTCTATTTGAGTTGCATCCTAGCCCTGTGTAAGTACTTGCCAGGATTCCATGTATGCTATTGGTGATGTTGTTCTGGTGTAATTGTGGCTGTAAACTTATTCATACCTTTTAAAGACCAACCTGACCTTGAATCTGAAGGCCTTGCCATTTTTGTTGCACTTAACTTTGAATACTGGCCTTCCTTTCTGAGCTTTCTGTCCTGCTGGTACCTGGTCTTTGGATATCAGCTTATACATGCCCATCTCCTTCAAGGACTTGAGTTCTTCCCAGTATCCAGCTTCCCACTCCTTCAAATAAGGTGACTTTAGAGTTTCTTTCCAGGTATGTGGTTCATTGTCTAAGTCAATGGACAACAAGTTTTCCAGAAATTCAGCAACAGCCAGCAAGTGTTCAATTTATTCTATAGAGGCCATATTGGCTAGGCCTAGCAAATCATTATCAGCCATGTCTCCTCCTACTCCTATGTCTCCTGGGGGATTGTTATGGTTTTTGCCTATGTGTCTCTCTGCCCATGCTGCATGGACACAATCCCCAGTGGCTTTGGACACCACTTGCTCAATGAAGGTGATTAGCAGGTTATCTGGGTTGGCTTATTGAGTAAGTGGTGTCCAAAGTTGGGATGCAGGTGCATGTTGATTGTTGAGGAAGGGCTTGTTCTGGTACACCTACTGGCTGATCTGGTATGTTGTCAGGCACTGAGTCAGGCATGGGTGATGGAACTGGTATGTTATTGTCATCAATTATAAATGAGGCATTTGTTGATTCTTCCTTAATGTCTGCAATTGATGTTGGTTCAGCTGTAGTTGTGGGTGCATCATCTATAGGTGTTGGTTCTGCAATTGATATAGGGGTTTGTGCAGGTATAGTGTGTCTATTATGACATTCCAGGAACTGAACATGATACAACTCATAGATCTTATTGGTCTTGGGGTTGAAGCATCTGTAGGCTTTAGAACTCTGTGCATGTCAAATGAGTATGCATTTGATCCCTTAAGCATTGATCTTGGGGTTATGCTGGTTTTGAATAAGGACAAAGGCTTGACAGCCAATCTTATGCATGCATAAGTTACTGGGAGAATGGTGGTAACAGGGCTCAAAGGGTGTTTTTCCTTTCAGCAATTTTGTTGCTGTTTTTGCATGTAAATGCACTGCTATTAGATAGAACTCATCCCATAATGAATCTGGGCATTTAGGGGCAAGTTGCATGGTTCTTGTTTTGACTTGGAGAGTCCTGTGTAGCCATTCAACATGACTTATGTGTTGTGATGTATATAGTGCAGCATACTTGCACCATTCTGGTTGATGCAACCCACACTTCCATCTGATAGATTTTTAGCTTGTGCTGTTTGGTATATTCAAACTTTTCTGCTTGTTTCAAGTTCTTGTTCCCTCTCAGGCAGCATGGCAAAGGCATCTGACTTGGACTTCAGATGAATCACCCATAGCATGTTTATAAAGTCATCAACAATATCCATAGTATATTTGTTGCCAGTGTGGGATTGTACACTCATTGGACCAGCTAGATCTATCCACACTATCTGAAGCCTCTCAACCACTCTATGCCCTTGCTCCTGCACCTTGTACACCAGTGTTTTTATCTGCTTGCCAATAATACAGATGTCACATTTGGGTTGTGCTAGGAGGGAGGCAGATGGCATACCTGGCAGCAAGCTGCACAAGCCATAGTGGCTATGACTTAATAGTTGGCATGTCCAAGGTGCTGGTGCCAGATGCCTAGGTGGATAGGAGTTGATGCAGTGGTTAGAGCATGTTAATTAAAAGCTGATTGGAGCTCCAGCATGTATAGGTGTCAACCTGGAATGAGGAGACCAGCAGCAAGGAGCATACTACTGCTTTTGTCAAGTATAGTAACTCCTATTTGACTAAATGTGATGATGGTGTGCATCCCTATTTCTAGGGCTAAGATAAATATGAGACAAGCTGAAATTAGGGACATATAATGTGTTTTTGAGGTAAATTTCTATTTGATTTTGAACATGCAATTGAATCTGTCCTATTCTTGCTTGAATAGAGGTACCTCTAGCATCTTTGATGGCTCATAAAAGTTGGATATGCATGGTAAGATATGCTGTAGTACTTGCTTGCACAAAATACCAATGTTCTGGGGCTGAGTCAATCCTATCATGTAAAACTGTTCAAAAGAAAGGTTTTTATCATAAAGACAGTAAGCAATACTTCTGGGCTATAAGTTCTGAAAACAGAGGTGTCTCAATGAACTCTGGCCTAAATGATTCACTCCCTGAGAACCACCAAGCCTTTATCCACTAATTGCCTGTTGATTCCAACCTCATTCCACCCTATTTATAATGCTCTCCTGGGTGCACAGAAAATCTACATGTGACTTGGGAACATTATAACTTATGGCAGTAGGATTGCTTTCCTACTGTATTTGTTTGAGATACTACTCATAGTTCCATTCAGACTCTTTCATCTGACACCTATTAATCCATTGGTGATTCCTGTCATAGAATATGATAGAATCATGTTGTAGTTCCCATGTTTTTGTTTTGCAATGAAACTTTGATCCAAGTTAAGTAGACCAAGTTTTTAGGCATTTAAACATTTGATTCATTAAGCTTGTATGATGTCATTGATCATCTGTCCTCCATGCATACCTTCACTCCCACATTCTCTATAAAACATCTTTGGGCTTCTATTTGATGACATCACATTCTTCTATTCCACATGTCCACCCTCACCAGTCCCAAGAAAACACTTCTCCCCCAAGATCCCTACTCATTGCTTAAGTCTGCTATAATCCATGATGCTTCTCAGCAGATCAAGGCCATTGAACACCTCCCTTCTTTTGTTTCTGCCATTGTCAAGCTCACCAACAATGTCAAAGGTCATACCTCCATTGTTGCTGCCTATAAGGTTGGTCTGGGAAGGGCACACCTGTGATGTCCTTAGCGGCCAAGAGCTCCATAATGAGTGCATCATGTTTGTTGGCTGATAAGTAGAAAACATAAAGCCATTCCAGGCAGCTACAAGCCTAGTGCCTGGGCTTCCCACATTGGCAGAACACAGAGGGAGGGACTCCTCCCTTCCTCTGGGCAGTGTCAATGTTCATAGGCACTCCCATGGGGATCTTTGCTAGTGGAGCCGCTGTAGGAGCCCAGGCTACTGGACTCCATGCAGTAGGGGCTGCAGTGGGTGCAGGTAACAGGGAAGGCATCTAGCAAGCAGGTTGTTTGGTGGGGGGGACAAACAGTAACAGCGGGCATGCCTAAGAGGAGTGGAATGCTTCAAATTGTTGGTCTACATGGGCATTCTGTTCCACAAGACATGCCATTCATCCACTTACAGATTGATAGATCAAGCTCATGCCAGAAACAAAGAACCAGTTGTGAGGACCTAGGAAATCCCAAGCATTGTAAGGGGACACCCCTTCCTGAGCCTATACATTCCTTTCCCTTCCATGCATCCACTCTCCCTCCCCCTTTTCCTTTCCTTTTTCCCCTTCTTTCTGTCTCCATTCCTTCATACCTTGTCTGTTACATATTGTGTCTGCATTTTTGATCACCTGACCTATCCCCAAGATCATCTGATCCCCTCAGGTCATCTGATCATACTTACCAATCCACTCTCTGGCAAAGTCCAAGTTTTTGATTAGGTAACTCCTTACCAATCA
>JAGDQM010042212.1:0-14267 GCA_017580835.1 Termitomyces bulborhizus | reverse complement strand
AGAAGCATCCATACCCTAGCATAGGGACTCCTTAGACTTATTCTCTTTGGATATCTCTCTGCCAGGTGAGTAGCTAGCCCTAGCTCATTGAGCTACAAATGCTTGTGGGGTTTTCCCAGGCTGCTGAGGGTGCCTGTAGGATGGTGAATGCTTCATGCACTGGAGAAGTGCTACAGGCTCAGTAACCTGTGGAGCTGGGGACAGCCATTCAGAGGATACCTGCAATCCTTGACTCTACTTCTATTGGAGGTACTCTTGGACTTCCAACTCCAGGAAGTCCATATGTACTTCTATATATGCCTCTGGAGCATTAGGGATAATATTATCCCCTAGGCTCTGCTGAATAGCAATATACTTTGCTACTTTAGCCACAAGTCTCTGCCTGGTAGAGGCCCTTAGGACCTCCTCATGGTTCCTCTAAAATACCAGGATCCTCCACTTGAGGACCTCCTCTGTATCATCCTCACAGTTGTCATCCAACAACTCAGACATATCCTCTGGGATCATCTCAATATAGGCTGAGAACTCTGGTCTCTGCCAACTAGCTACTACTGTGGCATGCCCAGCTCCTGAGCCTGCACTGAGCTCTGGCTGAACTGTTTCCTGGCTAGAGCTAGGTAGGTGCTCACCTACCCCACTCCTATGCCTAATCCTGGGACCACTACTAGGTGGTTATACTAGAGGAGTACTGAATAGTCCTCTGGGCATCACTTCTCCTGCTATGTTTATGGTTGCCTGTGAAGCTTCTCATGGAGCACCTGACAGTGCTCCATATGCTCAGTACCCAGCATCATCTCTGGCCACTGCATCCTCCTTGGACATCTCCTGTCCTGGATTATCTTTGTTTCTTTTATAACACTATGTGATAATATTATAATAGTATCACTAATGCTGAGAACTTTCTGGAGAAAGTTTGCTTGTTTACCAAAGGCAGTAGTCAATGCAAGTTGACTTAAAAAATGTAGTGCTTTGTGCTACAATGCCTTACTCACACAAGCCATAAGTCAGAACCTACAGTGTGCAAAATAAAACTAATGAGGTTACATAATTGTAACCTCATATATACATACTGGGAATATTATTACATGATAGAGTAATAATAATAGTAATAACAATACGAGTAACAAGCAGCCTCATTACACCAATGGTGCAATATGAATACAGACTAGGACCCTCCATTAGTCAGGGTCTAGACTCTGACAACTACTCTCTGACATCTTACTCCTGCATATGCCCCTTACCTAGGGCCTCACCTAGGAGTAGGAGTCTAGCCAGAGACTTTAAATATACATTAGAGCACTGGTCTATTTGCTGCTATGACTAAGTATATAATGGGACCTAAGGGTTTGCAACCTCTAGCCATTCTAACATGTCCACAAGTAATCTGCTAAGGACCTATGGCAGTTTCAACAGTCCACATGTCTCCCATGCCTATAGGGGGTGTGATAGCTTAGCTAACATCATCATACTCTTAATAATCCCAAGTGATACCATGAGGTTGTTAGTTCAATCCTAGGATAATGCACCTGTATAAAAAACATTCTAGACACCATATAGGTTATTCAATAGTGCCAGGCAGCTACTGCTTGCATATGTTAGCTCAGAAGGCTTTGTTGTGCAAGCTCAAAGTTGAGTGACCAACTAACATGTGACTTGATTGAAGCAATGTGATGTGTTCAATCAGAAAAAGAGAGGGTTCCCCAATATAGGTGCTATAGCAAAAACTATGCATTCTCAAATGCAACTAGAGATAATAATAGTTCAGAGCAACTGCCCTCCAGTCATACTTGGTCACACATCAAATATGCTCCTCTTTCACTTATCCTTCCTTTAGAAAAGCATTAGGGACTGCCCTAGCTCCCCTCCCCCAGGACATGTCACATGATGTCACAGCATGCATGCACACTGGTTAGGTCCCAGTTAGCATTCCGGTTAGTGTTATTGTTAGGGTGGTCAGGACTTAGATTTAGTTAGGTTTGGTTACTAGTGTGTTCAGTGTAGTTTGTTCTTGTTGTCCAGGATTGGTCACGTGCAATCACCTGACGCTTCCGGGGGTAAGCAAGGAAATTGAACTTTTGAATTCCATCGTTGTTCCGTCGTCATCAACAGACAATTTCTGTTTATCTGGTATTCCTATCTCAAGTTTTCGACGTGTAGCATCATGGGATGGTTTGTTTGGAGCTCGAAATCGAAAGAACTTGATGCAACTTCGCGTCAAGACCGACAGTACTGCTGGGAGGCCAGAGACGCATACTTTGCTTGTCTAGATCGTGAAGGTGTAATCAAAGCGGGCGGGGAAGGTAACGCATGCTCCTCAGAGAACCGGAAGTACCAAGAAAACTGTGCAAAGAGCTGGGTAATTTCGCTGTTTTTTCCAGTAATTGATGGACCGCCTGACTTCAAACAGATTGAATATTTTAATCAAAGGAGAGTGATAGCAGAAGCACAGAAGGACAGACTCGCACAGGCGAATACACAGGGTCAGAGCGCCCAAGTGTCGTAATAGGTGCGTCTTCGTTTGTCGTTTAAGTGAGATAGTGATACTTGATGTCTTTTCTTTAGGTTCCGACTATTTTCTTGAGTTTTCCATGACTATACTCGGAACTGGTATAATAAATATTTACGAATCTCGCAAGCTGTCTCCTACCTCGCCGCAACTAAGGGGTGATAGATGTTTCAAGTACCCTTTAATGTCCGTCATCTCTGGCGCCAACATATCGGTAGCACGCAGTCACGCAGTGATAAGTCACGTTACGCAAACTCATCTGTTCGTATGGAGCAGGAACTTCACACCGTTGAATGTTATTTATAATCTGATTTCTCCTCAACGATAGGATGTCTCATCTCTCGCCTTACCCGGTCCGACTTCAGATCCAGCCTTGTATTCGGACACGCCCAGAATACAAACTTGAAGAGAAGTGAGCATGAATGTACTTACTTGCAAGAGTCAATGCATGGAGTTGTCAGCAGATGCCGTGTGTGCATCAGAGTGATTTGTGCTTCAGCGCTCAGCTTTCACGTCGGAGCTTTGTAAGCTCCTGAAAACGGTTAGTCTTCTCTGTTTCAGAGGTGATCATAGGTGGAAGTCTGTTCCCGGGCTGACTTTGAGCTTCTTTGATTGATGCCCCGTCTCATCCATCGTTTGTTTCTTTTATTCAAGGCTGTTCGTAACTTGCAAGAGTTCATCATATGATACCATGGGATTTCGGCTGCTCCAGACACAAGCCGCTTTATGCAGCTTCTCTCACACAGTTATCTTCTGTTCTTATCTTGCCCCTGAAGGTTAGCCATTACTGCTCAGCCTTCAAATGTTACGAAAATACTCGTAATCACCCTGCCACGAAATGATCAGATTATAAGTGAACCACATAGTACATCCCTTGGCTTAGCTCCCTGGAACCGCTCAAATGTTACCTACGAAGAGTGGCAGGTCTTATTCTGATTTCTTCGCGTCAGGTTTCCGTGCCATGATGTCTCGATCTTCACGTCGTAATATGCCCTCACCACTTCCTACGGAAAATGAAAATGACGCTCCTTCCCAAGCTACGCCTACGTCTGGATCATCACGCCGTCATAGAAAATTCACTGACTTTGCGAAACGCCATTCACGCCCAACTTCCATGATCTTACCTCCCTCCACATCTTTTCAAACAACTTCCCCGTCATTGTCTACCTCATCCAGTGAACGTCGCAAGCGACGTTCGTCGATTAAAAACTTCTCAAACCGCCTATTCGATCGCAGAGGGGCCGCAATTCCAGAGAATTCGCTGTCCTTCAGTAGCTCTCCATCCAAAAACACGCGTGAGTTGCTTAATTCAACGGAAACCATGGAAGTTTGGATTACTGCCGGTGGTCCGTATACGCCGAAGAGGTATGTTACCCTGTGGCAATATTTCATGGTTGCACTGACTTATCATCGATTTACCTAGCTACGAGGACTCCATCACGTTTCAGTCGATTGATCCTTTCGCCTCATCGCCTGATTCGAAGTCTTTTTTTACCGATTGGAGCGAGGGTGCTACACCCTCAAACCGGTCGTTGAAGGGACAACGGGAATCTTTTCTTTCGCTATCGGGCTCGTCCTCTGATCGATCCTTCTTACATCTTCCGAGTTTACGCCGTCGTGAGCGTCCTACTTCCGTACAGACAATGCCTCTTCCTGCGGCTTCCTCACGGTCATCCTATATTGCTTTCCCTTCCAATAGAGACTCCTGGATCCTCGGAGAAAACGTATTGGAAGAAGAGAACATGAGCGTGTGGCAGTCTTCTGAACACATCGTCGATAACATCGTTGAGGAACAGCCAGCCTTGGATCTCACCCAAAATATAGACTGGCGACAGTTCCACCTGGACGTCTTGCCGCATGAGGCTTAGAGAAAGACCAGATACTTCTCCTATTCACTTCAAAAAGCTGAGTTTACCGCTATTGCTTAAATACTCGTATAGACTACTTCAAAGTTCCTTGTAATTGTAATTGATTCGTAGTGCCTATTTTGGAGCACCGCTGCACAATCATTCTTATGCTACATAATTTACACCAATGCAATGCACCGATCATTCGCTGTTGCAACAAATACTGAAAATGTTTGAAATACATGGGGTATTATCCATATTTTGCTCACTACAAACCTATATAGATGCAATCCATACATATGTTTTACAACCTCTCGAGACAGATACACTAAGATAGGATGTGCTGAACGTCATAACGGCGTAACGGATATCACTTGGAACGAAGTTTCAGAGCCAGATAAAGACTAGACATGTATATAATCAATAATCAGTTGAGATTGAGAGAAAATGCCACCTACACTATACGGAATATGAAGAATATCGAAACAAGAATTGCCGCCCATTTTCCGTACGAGATACCTCCGATCTCAAGATTGGATAATACATCTTCCCCAGATACCGTACAAGATTCAGGTGTCGAAGAAGGGTATGCACATAGACAAGGGCCATTTGGCTGTGTTTCACACTGGAAGACGAGTCCACGCAAGTCGGACTGAAAGAAGATTAGTCGACTGTGTGTCTGTCTAAGTTCATCATCCAACATACATTTGTAATAAGTTCAAATGCATATTTTTGATAGTCCATGAAATGGAATGAAAAAAACCAGAACCTGGGAAGCGAACGTGCTTTTATGCTGCAAAATAGTAAATGAAAGTTGAGGTAAGGCAATCACAGAAGTACGAACAAGTACCCCCCGACACTCATCCAAAACCCATTGATACTAATGAACCATCAGCAGTCGTTGACCAACGTGGTGAAGAAGATCTCACAAAGCAGAGATTGCCAAAGAAGCCACAAAGACGGGAAGGATGGATGCAACCACGAGAACTTGGCTCTCAGCAACGAGGATAGCTAAGAAGAGGAAACCCAGGAAGCGGAAGAAATTCACGGCTCCTGGATGTAAACCCTGCAGTCAGAGGAGGTCAATATAGCCCTAATGCTGCGATATCAAGGAAATCAACGTACGATTGCCCAGTAGCAGATTAGGGTAAAAAGAACAGTGCATCCAAAAAGAAAAGGGATGTTGACCAACGTATTCGAGATCACGAAAGGAAGTGCGCCATACAATCCGTTTTTACTTTCCCTATAATACACTGATCTTTCTTCAAGGACTAGTAGTAACATCAATTGAGAGACCTTGTCGAGTGATAGTCAGAGACATACAACTAGGAATTCCAGCAACAGACATCTAATGTTCCATTAAAACGGATATCGATTGAAGAGAAATCTGGACTTACGAATGCTAGAAAGGCTACACTGTAGAAGTGCACAGACAATCTATCGTTGATGGTAGAGTCCTTGAGACCAAGGTGAATCCATATGGTCCTGTTATTAGTTTATAGAAGCCCCAACAAGTCATTACGCCCCACTTACGCAAGCATCAAGCCCATGCCTGTGAACCAGTGAGCACAGAAAAAGCAAAAGTTGGTCCAGACACACCTCCATACATGCCCGTCCGAACACCATAGGCCAGAAGGTTTCGGGAATAATTCTTCGTTGTCCTCTCCGCTAGAACGATGATGTTCCAGAATAGCGTGACGAAAACGCCAGCTTTGCCATACTCATGTGCTATAACGTATTCTCGGCTTTGAACATCCTCCTCCGAGGCCCGAGAAATCACCGATCGGGTTGAGACACTGACGGTGGAAAGATAATACTTGCGGAGGTCTTCGACACCAGCAGCTTTCGATTCGGTTGTTTCGAAGTCACTATTGAGGAAATTCATAGCGTGCTCGATCGGAGTGTGCTTGAGGTCATGTCATCATCATCACCAACGAACGAATGTAAGTGAGGTGAAATGACATACAAATCTTTCCACTGGTCGACCCCACCGTTCGAAAAAAATTTCAAGCTCCTCAACAGGACCGAGGTAACATGTCTTTCCCTCTGAGAGCAATAGAAGGTTACTGAACTGAGCAAGTGTCTCGAGTGACGGTTGATGTATGGTTGCGACGACAATTATACCCTCTGCAATAGCTAATGTTTTGATGGCAGACATTACCTCTCTTGCCGAGGTGCTGTCAAGCTATGGCAACCATCAGCCAAACTTCACAGCGAAAAGCAAGGAACTGACCCCAGATGTAACTTCGTCTAGAAATAGAATGCGCCTAGACGAGGTGTATGAACAAATATACGTCGGCAGTGTTTAAAGCTTACGGATATGTCACCATAGCGCAAGCAGCCGTAACACGACGCTTCTGTCCTATTTTTCATGGTGACGTTAGGAAAAAGCCAACAATATATAGGCAAAAAAGGACTTTACCGCCGGAAATTCCTCTCGAGATAGGTGTACCAATCTGTTGTTCTGAACAAGACTGAAGTCCGAGTGCCGTGACTACACGGTTGACCCGCTCAGCGACCTCTTTACGAGACAGTAATGGAAGACTGCGTCGAACGTCAAGAAGAGTTTCAATGGCGTTAGGCTCATAGACTTACTGCAACCGTAACGCATAGGTAATGGATTCTCGAACAGTCAAGACACCAAGGAGCGCGTCTTCTTGTTCGACAAAGTTCGATATGCGATGCATGGTATGAGCATCAATCAGGCGATTATTCAATCGCACCTATCCGGGTGAATTGTGAGTAAGATGCCGTGTTTGACACGTAACTCACAAAGGATTCCCCGGTAGCATACTTCCGGAACGCCATCACATCGAGTAGCGTACTCTTCCCTAAGAATTTGTGGAATCTGCCTGTTTGAGCTGACTCAGATAGCTGATAACTTGCCTGCGCCGGATGGGCCCTAGGATGGTCGTGATCTTTATCACAAACTTCTGGCTGTGGTTATAGATATTCACCATAATTGCCAAGAGCTCCCCTGCCTTGATTCCAACAGACACATCGTCAAGTAGTTTCTTTGGTGCGCCACCTTTGACTGCGACCTCATAGCTCAGGTGCGAGAAGGAGAGGAGAGAATTCGACATGCGTGCACAGGCGTGTAAGGGAAGGAAAGGAAATAAGTGACTTCTGAAATTAAACAGACCAGACTGCTTATAAAAGCAATTGATCAGAATGTTGATGGACTAATAACAAGGTAGAAGCAAGGTGGGAGCAGCAAGCCAAAATGGAAACTGTATATGTCTGATCGGGTTCGGCACATTCAAGTTCAGTCAGCTTAAGTTCCGCCCAGCCTATGAGAGTTAGCCGCGAGTAAACATTAGTACCTTGGTCTTGTGAGCGAGGGAGAAATGAATGAATGAGGAAACGGAGAGATCAGTGGTACACTCCGCAGAGGCCGCACCCATTCCATCCGCTGATTAGGTAAGTTCCAAATTGAGAGATCGAGATTGAACCCAGTTATTAGTTTCTTGAACGTATAAGGAAATCACGGCCTCACCTGGATCTCCCTAATTCGGGTAGGATATCGACCAAGAGATGTGTCAAATGATAAACATTGAGAAGCCTTCTCCGTGGCAGCGTCGGGTGACTATTGTTTTCTAGTCGACTGACAAGGAAAGACGTTTCTCGTGGCTGCAGGGCGTCAATAGGAAATTCTGCGTCGATATAGAACATGTCCTCTAGGGTAGCACACGCTAACGTGAACAAGGAATCCGAGTTAACCTTGTCTAGTTGTTTGTTTATCGGTGATGCCAAATTTAGAAACCATTGGCGTTGGTTCAGAACACTAATGAAACGACAACAAGAACAAGAACAACTATCACCCCTGCTGGTCTCTGTTGGCTTCATTCTGTGTTCCGGCTGCTACGGGGGACTGGACTGTTGTTGCCATTAATAGGCTCAACTCTATTCGACCGCTTCATGTGAGGTTCTGTTCACTGATCACATGCTAGCCACGCTACACCATCCTCATTTAAGCCATACATGACGAAATGACTGACTTTACTAACTGGATGTGACTGACCAAGTGACTGGCTTGACTAACCTGACTTACTAACTGACAAGATGACTGAATTTGACTGACCAAGTGACTGGCTTGACTAACTGACTTACCTTACTAACTGGTCTATCAGGTGCTTCTTTTCAACAAGTTTCCTATGCTAACGCAACCTGAGCAAATTCTGCTGTATGCGCGCGCTTCAAGCTGCGGAAGAAGGATCTATATGCCACTGAAACAGTTACAAGCCCACATTCTCCTCAAAAAGGCCGAGGTCTTCACGTCATTCCTCAGGACACTTGTTGCCTCCATCTACACTGTATTTTGCACATCCAGATCCCTTGCCTTCACATTCATCCAGCACTCAGATTCTATCACCAACGGGCAATAGTTCTTATGTGGCTATCATCTCGGAATGGTTACGCAGCAAAGATGAAACACGTAAATGGTTATATTGAGTCGAGGGCTCATTCGACTTTGCGTACACATCTAGTATTGATAATCGAACTGGCGTATCGACGATACATTCATTTGTACATAAGACGAGATCCAAACTCAAACACAAGGAAATAATGATAGATCGTAGGTTCATATCAGGAACACCGACATCGGATAGATTATGGTCGCTGAAACATACAGAAAGCGCAGAATGGATTGTCATGAATGCAGAGGAAGGTTCATCAGCTGTGGCGATTCGTAAGGTGCAACTTCAAGCAGCCTGCCCCTGGTATTTCTTGATCAGTTCGCGAAGCCTAGCCTGTCCGAATACTATTTCTCCAGGTCCAGGTTTGGAAGATGACACAGCAATTTCTGCAGAAGCTTGCTCAGAAAGTCGTTGCACTTCGCTAATCGTGGGAGGCAGCGTCCCTTCAGAATGAGGCGTAGCAGAAGTCGGATGGACAAGGGAGACTGTGGCATGTGAAGACGAGACAATGGCCGGCACAGAGGTCGATTTAATGATAGGTGGTGGACGCTTGCCTGCTACGTCCACAGGTCCCAAATTTGGTGGGATAATGGTTGCAGTAGTGGGAGTCAAATGTAACTTGACGGATGATTGTGCGACAGAAAGATTAGTGTCTGCCAACGAATCTTTCGTTACAGTATCTGGAACATGATTTCGTACAGGGTTCGATGGAGTCGCCAAAAAGTCTTTAGTCACGGTGCGTGGAGCATGATTTTGTAAAGGCTTCGATGAAACTGGAATGCCTTTGCTCGGACAGGCAGCCCCAATCGGCCAAAGGGAACTTATGGCCGCCACTCTGCCTCCGCGATCTTCGCGCGCAGCTCGCATATTGTACTCGACCTCGGAATTGCGTCGAGGGGTGGACAGGACCGCCAAACGTGATGATGCTGGGACAGCTTCGTTCCAATTCGACACCTTCATGTTAGCATCGAGTCCTTTACGAGCGTTGATATTGCGGTGTTCATTGCCAAGTACATCGACAGCCCCAGCTACTGAAGGTGGAGTCTCCTTGAGATTAATTCGATTTGACGATGATGTTTGAAGAGCAGGCGAGGAAGAAGGGGACGGAACATCCTTTGTTAAAAGAGAAGGCGGGACATCCATCAGCGCCTCCGAACAATGTTTATTGTTAGGAGCTCCTGCGGTAGGTGCCCAAGCTGGGACTAACCAAGTATCAGCAGCAACATGTTGAGCTTCCCGGACTACAACGACATCCTTTGGAAGAGGGCCAAGGGGTTCATGAAATATGCCTGTTTGAGACAACCCGATAGGGACAAACCCAGACGAACGAGAATTGGGGGCCGATATGACGTTGTTCGGAGAATCCTCCAGATCAACATCATTGAGCGGTTTATTTTCCAAAGAAGCAACGTCATCGTCAATAACAGGAGGCGGAACGCCTTTTCCTTCCATGAACGGATGAATATTTCGTGATACAGCCGGACTAGGCGGCAGTACATCTTCCTCTGGAGGAACATCTGGGTCAATAGCTCCCAACCATGCCGCCACCCTCCCCTTCGCAGCGGTCGTCTTCTTCTTCCTCGTAAGAGTATGACATCTTTCCCCATCCCTGCCTCGATCATGAGTCTTGTCCTTGTCCTTATCCTTCTTCCCCTTCTTTTTTCCCTTGTTAATCGCACCCCTCGAACCTTTCTTCGAGCCCGCGGAAGCAATTGACTTCCCTGCTCTGTGTGTCTTTTCATCCCAGTCATGCTCTTCTGCATCTACATCCAGCACTTCACTGAGCACCACATCTTCACGGTCAATCCATATCCCTTTCCCGGCAAGAGTCAAACTCGAGATAGCAGATTCGTTCCACGGGTCATCAAGATCCTTGTATTTGCTTTCCTTGCTTGGTATATCAATGGGCCTCGTAGCAATGACACCCTCCATAAGTCCTCGTTCATTCGCCAAATCCATCTTCGATGTTCCTATCTCCGCAAGGAGCCGCCTCTCCAGAGCATCAAGACCACTTTCTGCTTGTTCATTCGGAGACAACTGGGCCTTGAAATCGGCAGACTTGGTTTTGGAGGGCGGTTTGACCGGTGTTACTGCAGTCATAGGAGTCTTGGGCGTCTTGGGTGATTCAGTCAGTATAGGGTATGCACTGGCAAAGAACTCGTCGATCCGAGTCCGACCGCTCGACTTTGCGACTCCCTTGTCTTTCGCTTTATTGGATACTGATGGAGGAGCCAGAGGCGTCTTATTCAGATCCGACTCCACAACTGAGCTCCATTGCATTTCGGAATTAGCGGATGAATTTGCAGAGACTGGTTCGAGTTCAAGGGTCTTGAACGTAGTCTTTGGAAGATCGGACGGCACAATGACTGAGGTTTTCTCCACTTCTTCTACCATGCGCTCAAGCTCTTTGACACGGTCGCTCTTGGACAAAAAGTTGTCAATCGGCCATTTAGGAGAAAGGAAGGCACGAGGAGAACGGACAAGTAGTTCAGGAATAGGTGCAGCGGGAAATGCAGAGGCTGAACTTTGAGGAAGTTGGTCGAGTTCCGGGTTCAGCTGCTCCGTCCATAACGGAGGGATCGGAAGAGGAATCTGTGTTGCTGCAACGGGAGACACTGGGAGCGGAAATCGATGCGATTGAGGAGAAACGGAACGATAGCGTGATGACATTCGAAGGTGTTGTGTAATCCTCGTTGCTCGTTCGCCTTTGCCTTCTTCAGGTTCTGTGTCCACAAAGGAGGCAGGTGGTGATTGGGAAGGCGAAGGCATGGGCCCCGCACCTATCCCTCCTAAACAAGACGGAAGAAACTGATCCATTGACCCAGCGCCCATGGGTCGTGCTGGGACACAAGCGAATGTATCAACATGTTGAGGCGAAATGGAGTGATAGTTGTTTTGAGCATCCTTAACAAGAAAGGAGAGATAGCCAGTGTCATAGATGTGAGGCGTGTGGGATGGAGGGGAGGACCAGACTTGATTCGAGACCGAGTCGATATAGGCTGCGGGTATATACGGGAGCATGTGCAGTCTAGATTGTGCGCACGGACTTTGCAGATGGGAAGGTGGAAGTTCTAAAGGAAAGTATACCATAGATTCTGCGGGCTCTGGGATTGCATCTGGATGGACGATTGGTACGACGATATCTAAGTGAATGTCCTCGCTACAGGACAATTGAGAAGGACCGAAGTAGCTCATAACTTACAAACGACTTACGCCTCGAAGCCCATATTGATGGTGATTCCGAGGATACCCCGTACTTCAAAGATCGATTCGGATGTACGGTTTTCTGACTCATCTCCTTCATATGGACCAGGACGGACCGCTCGTGCATGTTGGGGCACATCGAAAACAAGGCTTGCAACTCCTTCTGCACCAGGTCCAACAATGTACTCTGGACCACCGAATGACACGGTGACAAGGTTATCAGATATCCGGAGGGGCAAATTTTCGCCAGATTTTAGCCCTGGTAGTACCAGCAACTGGGTCAGTGATAAGGTTAATCCAGTATTCTGAAAATCTCCAGGTGTAAAAGTCGTGTCGAATAATCAGTCAGCGACGTACACACCTTTTTGTTGGAGTGATTCCTGATCTGAAGCTTCAAGCATGCACTTTCACCGGCTATGACTACGCCACCCAGGATGCTGCCCTGGACCCAAATTTTTCCGAATTCACCGACAACAACTCCTTCGGGCATCATCCGAGTAAAATGTTGAAAACTCTCAACAACATCAATCTCTCGTTTGCACACGACAAGAGTCTTTACGCCTTTCCATACCACCTCAGCAGTTGCGCGGAGTTCGTATCGGACTCTTGCAAGGCCAGAACCAAAGTTGATTGACGATGGAGCAGATGGAGGTAGCGGGATGCGAAAGAGAAATGTCGAGGTACCACGACGAGCTTGGTGATATTGTGGGGGATAAGAAGGGTCCCCAGGCTGTGGATGAGTTTGAACTGCATTGGAAGGTGGTAAATCTGGTCCTTGAAACAGGCGCCGGCTGTGCAGAAATGTAGAAGTAGCAGAATGGTCGCGAGACATTAACTCTGTCGTTCTGGTCAGAGTTATGTCGATTTCATATGTTTAGGACACCTACCCTGCATGGCAAAAAGCTCTACCATGATGACATTGATACCAAGGCCCTTATCAGCTCGACATTCCACCTCCATCTTCCCTGCAACAAATTTGCCCGCGACATAAATTGGATGAGCAAGTATCATCGATACCTTGACCTTCGGATGGTGGAGCGAAGAGTTCATGGGCTCTGGCCGAGTCTGCGCCGGGGGAAACATGCCGTTGTGACAATGATCGTTTGCTGGAAAATCAGGGTATAGCGTTACAAAAGCGGATTATGGATACAGAGAAGGAAAGCAAGCGAATTGAGAGAATCGAGCGACAAGCGAATATGAAATACAAGTATGCACTGAAATTTGCAGGAGCTCCATGAGATTCAGGTTGACGGGGACTTTAATGTTTTGTCATTTTGTGGTAAGTCAGGTGGAAAGAGGAGTGGACTGCGGTGGCAGTGCCGACAGGGTGATTTGTCATCTCCGAACAGCATTTAGCAACTAGTGACTGTCATTAGCTTCCCCACTTTACTAATCTCAACCAAGTCCATGGTTTTCTTGGACTATGAACAAACTGCCCTCCCTGTTACCATCCCAAGTCAACCTTTCCATTAGCTGCTAATTATTTGTAGGTTTTTAGTTGCTGCATGGCAGCTAGGCAACTTTAGACATCATCATTGGTCTTCCTCAGTATAATTCCATGGAATATGAATAAGGCCAATGCCAGAACAATGCAAAAGATATAAGTTTAATCAAATCTGCATGCTTAGTTAATGTTGAAGGGATATTGGAACTGAGCAGTATTGAAGTTGATAGTTACAATGAGAGTTGTGTCCAAAAGAAGCCATTAAACATGTGCTGGCTACCAGCAATAACATACCAACTATCAAAGAAGCACTATCTTGCACTAAGAGTAACAATTGGTCATCAGTGATTGATGCTGAACTTGCCCAAATCAAGAAGCTTGATACCTAGGACATTGTTAAGACACCAAATAATGCCAACATTATCTCATATTAGCTACATTGCAAGCATAATGTTGACAGAAAAATAGTCTATTATAAAGCTTGACTAGTTGCAAAGGGATTCAAGCAGCAATTTGCATTTCCACCAGCAGTACAGGTGTGCCACACTCCAAATTTTCTTGCCAATTGTAGCATCACATGGTACTACCATTGAACAAGCTGACATCAAAAATGCCTACCTCAATTCCTTGCTCAAAGATCACAAAACCATCAATATACAATTCCCTCTGCCTTATTGTCAGTTTTGTGGTCTACCCACTAGTCTCAAAAAACCTCCCTGATAATAAGCCCATGTGCAAACTGAAGTGCCCATTATACAGCACATGTAAGGGCAACCTCAGGGAGCTGTGGAACTCACACAACTGGCAGAGGGATATCCAAAGATGTATTAGCAGGTGGCTACAGTGTA
>JAGDQM010042211.1:0-10498 GCA_017580835.1 Termitomyces bulborhizus | reverse complement strand
TAGAACAGTATAGTAATTAGTCCTCAGTCACACTAGTATCGTGTTGTACGACTAATTTTATTACCTGTAGAACAGTATAGTAATTAGTCTACAGGTATATGTCAATACGGTGTGGTAACTGAGTAGAATATAAATAGCCGCTCACCCTCAGTCACACTAGTATTGTGTTGTACGACTGAGGGTGGCGTTTGTGTGCCGTAAGCATATGTATCGGGGAAAAAACAAAATAAGGTTTGCGGACAAAGACTGGCAAATAACGATCGCCAGTCTATCTTGTAAACAAAATATGACGTATGGTCGCGCAAGTCCTCGCTCAACATGGTCAATAAATTCCGTTTTCGAATCTACAATTATACAACTTATCCCACACCGGCTTCGGAAATGTCTCTACACTTTGGATACAAGAGGATGGCAATGTCTATGTGATAGGCTGGCAGTGTCTGTACTCTAAATGCGACAGCTCCTCCGGTCATAGTATCGGTCATAATGCATGTAGTTAAGAAGTCAGGCGTGTCTCCCTCATCAGCCGAATGGAAGCTTAGCTGAAGTTTGACAGGCGGTCCAAATTCAGCGTTCTTTAGAAATTATCACTGAGGACCTATATAGAGTTTTTTGAATTATCACTTGTGATTGAATCAGAGATTGAGTAGTTGAAGGTACGCTTCAGAATATCTCAGTAGACAGAATGAACGAGAATGCCTTCCTTGAGATATCGTTCCGCTGTCTGAAACAACTTGGACAATAATCAATTTGACCATAATTCCACATGTTTGTTATCATAGCTCCTACAGTGTGATACAGTTCTTACCCACTCCAGACGGCCTATAGAAGAGTTGTCAATCTTGAGAAGGTCTCGGAAGTCGATCCACTCACAGGCCCGGGATTTGTGTAGTTTGTGGGGATTGGATAGTAAATATTGATAAGAATACCCGGTTCCTAGAAAGACCGACGATGGATATTGAGTTGAGATATACTCTTCAATATACATAATATAGGACATACATATCCCGTGTATACTCCTGGAATGGCGACAAGAGGTCCCGGAGTTCCACTTCCTATTTGTGAAGTTGAATTAAGTCTGTTGTAATATAAAAGGTGAATACAGTACCTCCACCGGTTACATTAATCTGACCGCAGCTGATATAGAATTGAGCTTGACGGAACTGAGCAGAGTACATCCTGTGTAAAGTCAACCATACGAACCTCCGCCAAACGTTGAAGCGGCGTGCAATGCAATCGCTTCCATACGGACTACGATAGTGAGGCTAAATGCTTCAATCCATACCCAGATACTGCCCGGAGGGGAGATTCCTGGGTACCGTGAAAGAAACTCCAGGAAGATCTGTATGAGTGTGAAAATGATCAAGGGAGTGGCGAGACCTTGGATGGAAAACTTACTCTGAGCTGGCCAACTTATACTGGTCCCACCGTTCGTGATGGCGCCAATCTCGTAGGCCTAGGAAAAATCCAATGAGCAACTAAGCTGACAAAAAAAGGTTTTTCTACTCACTTTGAACCACACATTACCGGTACCTTCAAAGGTTGTAGCATCGCCGTTTGATGCACGAGCCATATACACGTTGACGGACTATACGAAATGCATGGAGCTATCTGCAACAGCCTCGGGGGTCGATACTTACACCGGGATGGTAGATCGTCCCGTCACTCATGATTCCGAGTGTCGAACCAGCTGCGACATCGATTGTTGTGGCTGTAGCTTGAGTTTCTGAGGTATAGCAACGAAGATCGATGCTGGAGACATCAGTAACCTGGATGCTGGGTCGGAATCAGTGAAGGTCAGTATTCTTTAAGCTTACCGGAGCCTGAGTATTGTAGTTATTAGTTTTTCGGACGTTGACCCACGCTGGAGTAGTTACGCCATTTACAGTGAGGGAAGGAAATGTGTCTTCAGGTGGTAATTAAAACTAAACTTAACTGAGTGAGTCGTAGGATATACTTACAGTGGGCATGAGCCGACGTTATAGCAGAAAGCAAAGAGGAAAGTGTAACAAATAGTTTGGAGAGTCGCATAATATCCAATCCAACAGTTGTCAAGAGGTATGACTTTTATATGATGAAAGATGCTTCATTCTTTCGTATTTTACCAGTCAAAAAGTCAAAGTCACACTAGGTTACGTCTTGGCGCCATTCTGCGGATTATGAGCGGTAAGTATCCTGCGAATCAGCGAACATGTCTCCGTATGACGACTCGGGGAGGCTTTGAATATCAAAGACTCAGTCTGGCGTGCAAGAGGTATTGATGCTTTCTCACAGAAGTAATAGCAGTCTGCTCATCTGTTTGAGACTAGTGGCCACTTGTGAATCTCGTGGCTGCAAATACTCTCTTGTCAAAATCCAACGTTTAATTACCATCAAACTTGTAATGGAGATTTGCCGGAGATGTAAAGACTTACGAACTTGTTCCGAGATTTCGACCGTAGATCATCCAAGACAATCATAGGATACACTTGAAGTTCATCGTGGTCATTCTGCTTCCATTTTTCACCAATATCAATCTTATTGTGTCATAAAACCAATTTCTTTTTACCTAACTGATGCGACCTTACGACGTACTACGTACTGACATTAGGGACATCAACTCATCACGCTGTCCTCTTTCCTTTTGGGTGCTAATATTTTCCCTCTAGAAGAGAGCGCTTCCTGATTGAAGGATGTCATTTCCATCATGCAGACACAACACGCATACCGCATGTGTCATATGAACGTTCCACACGGGTCTGGTGACTATGTCTCTAGCTTCATGGTTCTGTGCGTGATCATCGTGATCATAGCTGAAACCTCTTATTAGCTCTCACTTTTGCTGCGTGACCAGCCATGACGAAACAATGAGGCTTACAAGGGACCCATGCGCAAAGTATGACTGCAGTTCCATGTCTCTCACCTGGTCCCCTACTTCACGTAGGAATATCCTCATCGCAGGGGATTCAGAATGGTCATGAAAGATGAAACTGACGAGTGAGTATATCCACTCTCTGGCTTGTCGCCACCTCATCTGTGGTAGAGCATACTTTTCTGAGCCTTCAACAATTCGGAAGACCAGAGACGTAGACTCGGGTAGGGCCTCAGCGAACTCAAATGGACCTCCTGCTCAAGAAGCACATCATCGGCCCCAAACTCCCCACTTCCCGTCCCAAAATTTAAAGTTTGATGTCCCACTTGATAACACGGGCAGCGATATTCCTATTCCCAATGCAGAAGCTGTACTGAATCACCGTTTGTCCTATGCACATCTGCTCTCCCAAATTCGAGATGATTTCGAAAGAGAGAGGAAGCGGTGCTCAAGTTCCCGCTCTAGCTCTCGTTCCAGCAACGACAATTTTCACGTCATTTTCCGTCTCTTAGCTCTTGAGACTGCTAGAGCTGATGCGGCTGAGAGTCAGCTCGCTAGGGATGATGAAGCCATCCTTGCACGTGTGCGTAACATCCGTGAGGCTCATGCGCAAACACAGGCAGAGGTAGTTCGTGTCAATACAGAGCTGAATATGTACAAATTCCAGCTCGATCTCGCACAAAAAGGTGCTGCGTCTCAAATGCTGATGATGTATTTGCTCATCTACTCGTGCAGAGATTCGTCGTGCCCAGGCTACCATTGACGAGGCCGGAAAGGAACGTGCAGAGGCTGAAGAACGATGGACAAAGGATCGAGAATTGATCAGAGAATTCATCTTGCAGCGTGCTGTCAATGACGCGAGAGAGGAGGGAAGGCGAGAGGGTTGGAAATTGGGTTTGGAAAGAGGTAGATGGGATGCGCGAACTCTGCAGCACGATCGACGGCACTTTGAAAACCACGAGAAAATGGAGACTGTCACAGAAACAGGTAATCTATCGCCAAACTCCTCTTCTAATCCATCAGTGAGGCAGGTCTTAGTCCACATTTAATTCTTCCAATGGCTCATCCTTCTCGATGGATTCAGAACTGTGTCGGATCCACGAGCTGCTCTCAGGAAGCCTCATTCATCCGCTCCATCCCCCATTACGGAACGCCCGTATAGTGCACAGCGGAGAGAATCAAAACGCCACTTGCCTGAATATGTCTCCCTATCTCGAGACTCCCAGTATTGGAGCAGCAAACGCGTATGGTCGCCCAGTCGCTCCGAAACGCGCTCTCCTAGTCTTGTACCTTCTCATCGTTCGGTCAAATCTCATTCCTCTATCCTGCCGGATGGATTTATCCCAAAGCTTGGTTCCAATGAACACATTGTTCTTCCTCCTCATGAGCTTAGCGTTCTTATGGGCATCGCTGAATCCACTGACCTTTTCACAACAAATGATACTCAGACATGGCCGACAACGACCATCGTCGAGGTGGAAGACAAAAGTATAAACCTCCAAGATATGACTGTCGTTCGTCATCCACCTCAAAAACACACGCATAACCTCTGCGAGGGGTTCGACACGTCCAATGAATGTCCTGATTATGCTGTGTCCCAGGCGGACCAAGCATATGGATATGAAACCCCTGCCCTATCGACAATGTCGAAGAGGTCGACACGAATATCCGAGTTTGAGATTGTCAGGTCGCCAACTGTCGAAGCACCAAACAATCGTGGTTATTTGTTCTGTGCTGAAGAGAGGAATCAACGTTCGAAAGACCTCTCGGTATCATCTCCGGGTATCAACAGCGACACATCTTCTCGGAACCTCGCTATTTCCCAAGGACTTGCCAAAGAGTGGCATCTAGTCGATAGCCAGGAAAGCGACCGAGCGACAGGGAACCCAGAAGATACATATGAGGTAGAGACGTCTCCTATTTGACATATTCCGCCTTCAATGTTTTTCTTTGAAAGGTTTCAAGAGTCCGTTCTTCACCTCGGACCAACAGAGGCCTGCCATTATTTTCAAGCGCATCACAAGTCTCCGGACCAGCTCGTCGAACCTCTTACATTTATCGAAATGTTAACCAATATCAGGGTCATCCCTCTGATGAATTCGCCCGCACATCAGCGGTCAATGGTTACTGCCAGCCCGCCTTGCCCACATCTGGTTCGGCAACTTCAAATCATGGGCCTAGAGTGACCGTAGGCAAATCAACTTCCAATATCACGGTTCCCGCTATCGACGTTGAGCCTCCGGTAAGCTAACTGTTCATTTAATCTCCTACTAAACTCATTTTTCTTTCAAAGTCACATTCTCCAACCGTCTCTCCAGCAACCACTGTCAACCCTGTTTTACTCACTCCTGACCACGCCAATTATATGAGCATTGTTCCAGACCCTCTTCAGCTCCACACCTCGTCTAAAGTCCCTGATAACTCATCGGATCAGTCAAACCCTGTCGAGCAGCTGCCGCTAGGCTTTATACCCTTATGCCCTACTCCCCGCAGACTACAAGTCAAATGAAGATCGACAGTCACTAAAATATACAGTTTATGCAGCTCATTGAATCAACTCAGGACCATATGAAATACAGAACACCGTGACATCTAGCGGGTCAGACTGAATGTTCCATGGACATGTTCTTTGCCAGCTCCATTCAACGGACCAATTCCTATACCTTCTTTACCGACTGTACTTATCAGATTGAAAAAAATGATTGAGATTATCATGTAGTAGAATTGCAAATACAATACTCAACACCATAATGTTGAGGCAAGACGGTTGACTTTGATCCGTCATCCTTTTGATTCACAGACACATCGCGTCCTTCATTCAAGGGACGCGTGTTTTGGCATTAGGGCGGCTGCACACCGTAGCCGTGTCTATGGTTCACGGTTGCACGTGTAGAATGAAGTGGCATGAAATCATGGGGATGGTGGGTGTGGATCAAAATGCATCGCATCGTACCACGGCTACGTAACTGTACTGTCAATAAGCTTGGTGAAGCTCACGGGTTACAGACGGTCGAGTTCAAGTTCGAGGGCTAGACGAAACGGTCCTCAACTGTTCATCCATCAGGTATGTACTTTTCTCACTCATGATCCTTAACAAGTGGGACACGTATTTGTTAGTCAAAACTTTACAGTACACGGCCAATGATTGCTCGTCGAAGGCCTGGAATTTTTGTATACGGCACGCTGCCATAACCGTTTTTTTAGCTGTAAATTGTGCACCCCTTATTTGGCATCTATAAGAATCCTCTAAATACTTCCAAACACAACCGCCAAGCAAACACCGCGATGACTCGGAGCCGGTGGTTATTCGACCTGCAATTGTCCCTTTGTAGCCGCTTCATCTGTTTGATTTTTCTTTCACTTTCCAGCGTTGCTGCAGCTGCTCCGATATTGTGCACGTTCTCCTGTCCCAGCACCGACGTCAACGGTCATGTCTTGATCCCATCGCCTTATTCTACACCGTACGAGGGTCCATACTCTATCTTTGATTGCGTGTAAAGTCTGGAGCAACGTCCATAGCCTGCCTTGACTCAACCATATTCAAAACAGATACGCTATTCCAGGAACGCCAACTCCCTCCCATGCTTGTCGGTATTACAAGGTGCGTACATATTAGGTCGTCTCCTGACTTGTATTGAATGACCATTGGAAGGCTGATGGTGTTTACGCCTTGGGTCCTTCGAAATCTAGTGATTGCCCGACACGAGCAATATCCTGCTCGGAGGATTCGATACCTCGGTTTTCATCACCAGATAAAGTAGAAATACCCCCATGGATTGGGAAGTCCAAGAACGCAGTGGGTCAAATTGACCGCCAGCCAAAGTACCGAGTGAAGCCGAAGAATCTAACGAACGTCTATTCTATCGAATCCTTGCAACCGTATTCTCCTTAGCATCTGCCTCTTGCACAACTGCAGCCCAATCGATATCGCCAGGATGACCTCCATAATTTTTTCTTTCCCAACATGCTTTAAATCGCTGCGCCATAAGATCGTAGTCCGGCGTCTCACCAAAAGCGAGTCCTTTGATGTCCTTCCAGAATTCAATAAAAGATTGATCCATATCGCCAAAAAGAACTGAGGCAGGAGTTGACATTTTGATTCGCCACAGCTGGGTATGAAGGAGTTTGGGTTTGGCTACCCGAGACGAGGTAGTTTCCCAAGGAAGGGTTCCATGTGTTAGGAAGGATAATAAATACGCCAGTGACTCTAGATCGTCCCGTTGGGAAAGCGCTGAAAAGGCCAAGTTAACCGGGAATGGTATCACAGTAACATCCTGCGTACTGATGCCGTGATGGCCAAAAACACTCAAAAAATGTCTATTTCCGATAACGTCAGCCCTGTGACCACTAGGAAGAGATTTGTGAGGGGTCAGGATTGAACTCAGTCCGAAGTCTATTGCGTAAAGGTGATGGTAAAAGGTCAACTTCGGCACCAACTTCGAAGCCTGTAAAGACGGCAGGCAGATATTTGCGGGTTTGATACCGTTGTGAATGACACCTTTAAAGTGTATTTGCTTGTAACATTCCAGCTGTTAGGGAAGGATCATCAAAGTGAAGCTAGCTATAAATAATTGTCTACCTACTAGTTGTATTGCAACAGCAAGAACTATCTTCTCATTGAGTCGCTTTTCTGGGGACGCTTCAATAACATCCTCCAGAGTAGGTCCGAGACGCGGTAACGCGATTGCGTACACTCCGGAATTTCTATCCTCGGCGCATATTATTGGTTTTGGAACTCTAGTCAGAGGGTCTTCGATGAAGGCTTGATACATCGTTCTTTCAGTAACACATTCAATGTCGTCGGAAGCCAACCAGGCCTTGATGACGACCACGTCAGGCTTTAGGCAGCCCATATAGGATGACGCAAAGTCGTATGCAAGGTAGACGCCTCGATCCCCTATAAACCAACAAATAGAAATGAGGAAAGATGTGTTCAGTACCATGACAACTACCACTCGCCATCTTCGGAGCATATTGTATGGAAGATCCGAAAACGACCCAAGATAATGTCTTTCCGGACCTTTGTATTGATATGCCACGCGTAAGGATAATATGCGTTCTCTACCCGTTTGAAGAATTGTCCGTCTCTGTTGATATGAGGATGAGCTCTGAACTTCGCTAAAATAACAGCGTTCCAAGACGTAGAGACAAGACGCAGAGACAGCACAGGAAGTAGCGCACATAACCAGGCTGCTTGGCAAGGATGAGTGAATGAACAAAGATGTACATCGGGATCGAAAATAGAACTCTTTTCCCGGGTATTAAGCCAGAAAAAATACTGGAGTACTAGTTCCAGAACGTTTATAGGGAACTTCAAGTCATGTCCCTCAGAGTTCGTGCCGCTCTGAGGGAAGATAGGGGCACGGCAGCTACCAAGTCTGTAGTTTAATACGTGTTTAACATATCCCCGAGGAAGTAGCGCTTCACCTCACTGCCAAAGGTCTTATCGTGTCAATAGTCGGGTTCGCAAGCATTGAGAACGGGGAAGAAGACGTCCGGTGAGTGCGTTGTCGCTGTCCTTTGGTTGTTATAAGTAGCAATCCTGCTATCACACATGATCCAGCTCCGGGTTGTTTGCCCCTTGTCGTAACGGAATCATAGGAGCCTTCAAGTTCCTGGGCTATAGGCCGCCCTGGCAAGTTGTAACGTAAAAATTACTCCTGCTGGAGACAGTGATATGGCGTATGATCATCTAGCCACAACTGATGGTTCTCAAGATCCTTGGTTTACTGGTGCTTAGCTTAAACTGTTGTCCGATCCAGGACTTAGATCGGGCAACAAGGGAACCTATGCTAGTGTCTCAGTAAAGAAATGAATGGTTTTTTTCGATACTTACTATTGCAGGTTCGCGATTTTTGAGGCTTTATCAACGTTCCTGCTTTCTTCCCAAAACATCATGTAAAGAGAGGATAATTTCAGAATCTGGAGAATCCGGCAGTGCCGTTGCAAATTCGGTTGAATATGTTCGGCACAAGGATAGGAAGTCTCTGAAGTAACGGCAAGTATGAATTGAAATCGACGAATGCCAGGCGTTGGTGATAGCGTCATGAATCCCATCTGGCAACTTCTGGGAGATAACTGAGTTAGTCCTTCCAAAAGAAAAGGTGGTTGACTAGTATTTTTTTTTCTGCCCCATGTGAAGTTACCAACTGTGATACTAGATTACAACGTGTAAGAGTACAAATAAATACAGATTGCTGACAACTTTTTTCTTTTTTTTCTTTTTTTGGTGGTATCACGGCAGCGCGTAGACAGTGTACATAGCCAACCTCTACGAGCCAGGATATGGACATTAACATGCCTTTCTTTCTATTTTATCATCATTCCGGGTTAGTCAGTGTGGCCCCAGGGCGGAGATGCTTTTACGCACAGAGTGTGGGACTCGAGTTAACCAATACCCACTAAAACCGCCGTTGCTTACCTCCACGACTTCCTCGGGGATATGCCTTCTAGCAGGAGGTTCTTCCATGTACTCATGACTATCCCGGCATCTGTGGCCCTCTTCCCAAACCTCTCACAGTCTGTCGCTAGGCAGTCTAGCTTAATCCTTCTCGAAAGGGCTGTTACTATCCTCCCCTGGATTTCCTTTCTTGTGAAGTTCCGGGTCCGCTTCCCTGCTAATTATCCATTCACGTCTTATCTTCCAGATTGTGTATACTGCTTCTGATGTCACAACTGTGGAGAGGCATCTGTCACCTATGTTTTTTCCTGGACTTGCTTTGGTAATCGCACACCCGAGCTGGTCTCCCAGTGGTGGTTTGCGGTATGTGATACTCCTTAGTTCCATAACTTTTTCCAGACCTGTTCCTGACCTGAGACTTGACATTTAGTAAGGATGTGCTCGAGTGATTCTTCAACCCTGCAGCTTGGGCATGACACCCTCCCTTTGTAGTCTCTTATATGGGACCAATACTTTCCAACTTTGAAAACATTGTGAGTTGCCTTCCATAGGAAGGCTTGTACTTCTCTTGATAAGTTCTCACTCCTCAGTGATTTCCATATCTGTTCATCGGTTGGTACTTCTCCATTTCTATCCTTTGCTGCCCAATGGATCATATCTAGGTGTATTATTGTTCCCTGCCTGGCCGGCTTTGGTGTTCTTTCCAGTATGCCTTTGTATGCTAGAGCCTGCATTATTGTTGCTAATTTTGCCCCCGGAAGATTGAAGCCTCTTGGAGTTTCCAGTGATACTTGGTCTGGGGTTGTTTTCCTTGCTCCCAGGTTTGCTAGTGCATCTGCTCCCTCATTGCCTTCTATCCCCACATGGCCCTTTACTTTTTCAAGAATTGTGAGGCCTGTCTGGGCTTGTAGTTGGGTAACTACAGGATGTAGTATGTCTTTATTTACAGCCCCTATCCAGCCTTCATCTACCCTTCTTTTCAGGAAAGTTGTGAGGCAGTCTATTGTTATTTGGGAGTCACTTCTAATTGTAATTGCTTGGTGTGGTGGTGTCACTTGCACTGCTACTAGGATTGCTACTGCCTTGCCAGTGTTATTTGTTTGAGGTATTGTTTGTGGGAGCCTTATAGCTAGGTTTCTGGGATCATTTAGTCCGTACCAGATTCCTGCCCCTGTAAGGGGGCGCTCGTGATGTGGGATACTCCTCACAAGGCGAGGCTGAACTCAGGGGTCAGGGCGAGCGAGGGC
>JAGDQM010042210.1:0-14412 GCA_017580835.1 Termitomyces bulborhizus | reverse complement strand
ATCCGATGTGATCAGAGATGGAGGTGAGTCTGTTCCATCTCTTTGTGAAGAGTTCTCGATAATAATAATGAACGTTTATACCGCTATATTGTTCAACAAAATTTGCGCGCAATTGTTCCCATATAGTCATGGAACTTTTGCATTCGACGATAGTTTCACGTTGGGTGTATTTGACGGCATTTTGAATCATTCTCATTGCTGTGTCATCTTTGTTTAGCCAGCGATCATATTTTTTGCAAGACTTTTCCCAAGCAACATATTCTTTTGATTGAAGTATGTCCATAAGATCCCGACCATCTTTTCGGATGCTAACCGAAGGTTTGTCCTCACCAGGACCAGGTGATGTCATTAGATCAGGGAAGTCTGAAGGGGGTTTAACAGGGCACGTTTTGTGACTGGATACCACACCCCAGAGGCTCTTAGCTTGTAACGCAGCTTTCATGTTGTCGGACCAGACATGATAATTCATACCATTAAACTTTGCAAACTGTAAGGTCTCGGAAGTTGTATCGCTGTAATTGGGGCCCATAACCTGACGCAGCATGTTTATAGGTTGTGCAGTGGAATACTTAACGGACAATATCAGACTGGTTAATATATATTGATGCTCAGTCGTTAACTGAGATTCAAGGTTCAAAGGTACATATTTAGCAAACATAAGTAATGATAACTTATCACAGACCTGAGATTCAAGGTTCAAAGGTACCTCGAATCTCACTCCAGCTTCTCCTTTTATACTCCGATGAATATGAAACTGGGGTGTCGGGCTCGTGTCTTGAATCGGGACCACATGACTAGATGTTTCGGATGTGACGATATCATGACGGTCGTAGTAGGTCATTTGGAGTTTCTCAGACTTTCTTCACCACCCTGGACTCACACTATTAGTCAACCCCTGGATGTTCTTCCCAGAGTGCTTTACACTATTGGCTGGCTTACTCATGCTGACAGTTGCTTACTTTACTGTGCTTAGTACAGACTGGGCCTATTAGTCAATGTAGTGTAGTCATAGGTACCACCAATGTAGTATATAAGTAGGAGCGGGATATGAAGTATCCCCACTCCTAGCAATAGCAGTTCTTTTGGGCCTATATATAAGAACAACTGTGAGCTCCCTTAGTGTTGTCTCCCTGGCTTGTCACCTCTTGTGCTTGCCTTGACCATTGCTGCCTCCTGCTTGCCATTACTTGCTGGCTGCTGCTTCTTGCTTGTTGGCCTTGTTGGGTCTCACCTTGTGAGTGTCCCCTCACATGGCCCCTCCATGTGAGCTCAAACTTATGGGGTATCAGGGGGTATGGTTTAAGGAAGGGGCTGTTATTAGTTTGAATTTGAGGCTCACAGTCATCACACTGTTTTAAAACTACAAAATATATACCTCAATAGTCATTTGAGGAGATTATCTTTGTGTACTTGAATCTCTGATTTGAGTTATCAAAGAAAACTCTGGTATCAGGCAATTTGTATGGGAACACATGTAACTAGAGTGTTGTAAAAAATCAAGTATGCTGGAGGAACTTTCTCTGGGAAAAAGTCAGTTGTATGTGTAGATGATATTGTGGTAGTAGGCCACAGATGTTATTATGAGGGACAGAAGCATGAAACAAAGAGATTAGCAGTAGTCATAGGACAAGGATATTGTCATAACAAGTCAGATGTCAGAGCTTTCTTAGGGACCTGTGATACCTTTAGGATGTTCATAAAAGACTATGCTAAAGTGGCAGCTCCTATCAACCATTTAACACAAAACTATACTCCCTTTGAATGGGGGAAAGAGCAAAAATCAACCATGACTGAATTAAAAAGGCTACTATCGGAAAGTGCTCCTCTCAAACCCATTGACTATGAGTCAGAGGGAGCAGTGGTGTTGTCAGTAGATACCTCTCAGATGGCAGTTGGTTTTGAGGTATTCCAAGAAAAAGTTGAGGATCCAAAACAAAGGACCTGTGCCAAGTTGGGATCAATAACACTGAATGAGAGAGAGACAAGGTTCTCACAACTGAAAAGAGAGTTATATGGACTAATGAGGGCCCTGCAAGCCAACAAATACTGGCTGGTAGGATGTAGAAAGTTTGTGGTTGAAATAGATGCCAAATATCTGAGAGGAATATTAAGCAACCTAGGAGTAGGCCCTAATGCCACAATTATGAGGTGGATTGAGGATGTCCTGCTTTATCATTTCACATTAAGGCATGTGCCTGGTAGGACCTTCAGTTTGGATGGTCTATCAAGGAGACCCCAAGAGGAAGATGAAGTATACCCACCAGTAAATCCTGAACTTATGGATGAGCTAAAGTGTTGGGAGACATTCCACTAAGCTGTGTGGCTTAGTGGAATGTCTCCCAACACAAAGTGCATTCACTTTGAGTACCCAGACAAGGAGAAAAATATGCCTTTGGAGGAGCAGGAACCTCTAAAACTTGAAGAGTTTTCAGATCAGATTGACACAAGAGGTGGCTATCTGCATGCAGTAGCTACTAAGGTGTCAGACTTTGAATTCCAGCCCCAACTTTGCTGCATTCAATTAGGGCCTTGTGTTCTAAGCAAAGGTCAACTGGACTAGAGATTATCACCTGTACAATACAATTGGCAATTTCATGCTCAGAGGCATTTAGATTGATCCTTATGATAAAAATTGTTGATTCTTAAAACTTGGTATACTAATGATCTGGTACCTAAGGACTCAAGTGCTAATGTGAGTGACAATCCATTCTTTTAGTTGAAACTGCACCAATATCTAATAACTAAACCAGCTCTACTGTGCTCAGTTAGGGCCTTGTGTTCTAGTAAAGGTCAACTGGACTAGGAATTATCTCCTGTACAGAGGCATTTAGATTGATCCTTAGGATAAAAATTGTCAATCCTGAAAACTTGGCATCCTCACTAATGATCTGGCACCTGAGAACTCAAGTGCTAATGTGAGTGATGATCATTCTTGTCCTATTGTAAAGTCCTTTTGTTGAATCTAGATTCCTGAGGAGCATCACAAGGAACACTGATCCTTCAGAGCCAATTTAGCCAAAGTCCAAACTACTGGCTCTCAAAGAGTTGAGATATTCCAATTGGATATAGGCCTGCTGTAATTCCATCATCAGAGTTCATAGAGTCTGCACTCTGCAACATTTTTTTCCTGTCCTGGGAATTTGTGACAAAATTCTGAATTGATCTCCTCTATATCAAGTTTTTGCCAGCGAGAATAGTCCAGTACAGGTAATATAGTGATCATTTTGAGAATAAGTGGTGGAAATCAATCCAGTGATAGAATTGTCATTGTGGATCATGGTTGCAGGGATTTGCACAGTCTTTCTAGGCCCCAGATTCCTTCCAGCATCAATATCCAATAACCAAACCGTATCAGCAAGTAAAAAGGAGAAAAGGAAATAAGAGTAATCTCTGTAACTATCAATGGTACAATTTCCAAGATCACATTTTCTATCACTCATATTGTCTGCCACCATGACACCTTACAAGCTGCAAACACTTCTTGCAAGGTACCTGACATGGAACCTGACAGTATTACTTGAGCACATCTCTGAGTCAGATTGGCCATATATAATAGCTGTGATGTGCTTACAATCAGCTACAGATGATGGTTGCATGATTTCAAGGGGAATATCCAATAACAGCGCGTGAAATCGAGCCTGGCAGGTGAGGTGCCGATACCACAAGTTGTATGTATTTGGAGCTTGAGACTGCTGGTATCCATTGTTAGGAAATCAGAGAAAGAATCTGGTCAAAGAAGCACGAGAAGCACATGGAATAAATTTCGTAGTCCAACATGGGATATACATGCTACTGTAGCATTACCACTAAGAAATAGCTTTTGAATTGCGAAAGAATAGCTGCTCAATCTCACAAAGAAAGAAAAAGAAAGAAAAAGAAAAGTCTGCAGTATATATATACACCGACGATCAAGGAAGGTCAACGTTGGCGCATATTTCAAATTCCAAGATGATCAATCAGTCAAATGCGAACGCTTCCGACTCATAGTCGTGATTCGATCCCATACACCAGACGGTCCCTGTAAAAAAAAGCGAGTCAAGATAAACAAGCATGATGAGGGGTGATACAAACGCTTACCAGACACAGTACTTGTAAAAAAAGAGAAAAAGAAAATAGCTATAACAAAGAGTAATAACACCAGAGAATAGTAACGAAACATACAGAAATCGGACGAGCTCAAAGGGGCCCAAGCTGGAGGTTAAACCCCATACTTCCACCTCCACCCACATCAGCGCTGACCCCCCTCCTTTCCGCCAGGTTCACGACGTGCCTAGAATCAGCAGCCAATCTTGCACCCGTCCTCTCGCCATCGCCAATTTCAGCCACGACACCCTCTACCGAGCGACTTCCGTACGGCATAAGAACACGCTCACGCTCACGCTCGCCGTCATGCTCAAGTGGCATCGCTCCGGCGGTGTCCTCGACTTTGGGTCCGTTATCAGCAGGGTAGGAGATCAAGACGCGCTTGATCTCGCGGTCGTGTTCGAGCGGCGTCGCAGAGGGCAGACGCTTGAAAGATGGGCGCATTGCCGGCTCGGAGCTCATACTTTCCCAGCTCGCCGTGGACGAGGACGACGAGCGAGTGTGTGGGTCCACAGGGGAGGCGCTGTCTCTGTATTCGGTGAACGACGTGGCGTTTACAATGCCCATTTTGTCGTCGGGGCCGCTGACGGAGGTAGAGGGGAACGGAAAAGCGGATGTTGGAAGCGGAAAGGGTAGTTGAGTGTTTCGTTCACGGTCACGTTCACCGCCAGATAGGGTCTGGCGGCGCGCCTTTACCTTGGCAGCAGCGAGTCGTAGCTCGGGTGGTGGTTTAGAATGAATTTTTGCAGACCAGCTGCTGAGATCTTCGGCAGGAAGGGGAACACTATAAAGAATCGGCTGACGCTGGAACTGGTCATGATGAGGCTGCTGGAGTCGCTGATTAGGCTGAACTGCATGATCCGGGTGGATAAACGCCTGAGGTGCGGCGATGGGTGTTCTGACGTTGAACATTGATGCGGCCCGGCGACGAAACTGGAACGCCGTTGAAGTAGGCGTAGCATGGTTCGGAGTACTGACATTGATTAACTGGGTCCAGGTGAGGTCGTCGTGAGACATAGGTGTCGCGTTGGGATCGCCTATCATGCCGGTGCCGACCACGTTAGTGAGGATGCTATTTTGGGTCTCTTGCTGGGGATGAACATTGGAAAAGAATGGGGCTGCATCTGGATCGTGAATGGAAAGGACGCCAAAAGCAGAGTGGAAAGGGGCTTCAGGCAAAGGATGGGCGGCCTGATTGTAGGTGTCAAACGCGGTCTTAGATTGGACAAGATGAATAGTGAGCAGAGACACAAAGAGACAATACGCACGTCGAGCTGAAATGACTGGTGGATATCCTCGATGGGAAGGTGGGAAGAGGACGAAGAGGCAGAAGAAGGTATGGAGCCACTGCCTGGATAGTCTCTTGAGCGATCTAAATACGGTAAGAGATGTAAAGGCGTCGTGATGGCAAAGTTCATACTACCCATGAATGTTTGGAGTTGATGATCAGCTGTAAGAATATGAGCCTGAAAGACACTTTGCGCAGAAACGGATCGACCAACCTCCGGCATCCTGGTAAAAATCCTGGTTCCAAGCAGACGACGGATCAATGTAAAACTGCTGGTGGGCACGAGTTTGATCTTGGGCGTGCTGCAAGTCGAGGGTTAGCTGAAGAGCGGTGGTAGAAAATGGAGTGTGAGAAGGAGCTGGGGGACAAGAGGACTGGTCTGGGTGGCCAGGGCCTTGTGGTGCGGTTTGGCGATGAAAATCGACGAAAGTGCAAGGGATATTGCGTTGTGTGCATCGTGCTAGGGTGTTATGTGAGGATATGGATAAAAACGGGAGTGAATTAGAGGATACCGCATGGTTTAGCACCGTCACATGCGAGGGTTGATCTGACGCACTGGTCGCAAATTTGCTTGGAGGATGTGGCACGAAGGGCAGCACGGGAGGCTTTGCGGCCGGGGGGACCGGAGGGGGGCTTCTCTGCTGGGTGAGACTTGTTAACGTGTCTGCTAAGGAGATCACTGTAGAATGGGTTAGTAATAAGAGGGTCAGTAAAATATTTAGGACAACCTTCTAGCAAACTGATCGGGACAGAAGAGACATTTGTAGGGACGGTCGCCAGTGTCTGTGAGGATATGATCAGCTATTGATCGAGGTGGAGCAAGTCAAGAAACTGACGAGATCTCATATGGCGGGCGACATGCTGTGGCCTTGTAAAAGTAGCATCGCACACAGGGCATTGGTGTTCCCCTCCCATCCTCGTAGTCAAATTCCACTCCCCATGACGACATTTCTCCCCTCCACCCATACGTCACTTCCCACGATCCTCACACCCTTGACCCAAGCCAATTTTACCTCTATCATCCAATGTTCACAGTGCAAGTTTACAGTTCTCTCCGTCAACAAATGAATACTCCAAATACTTTCTCTCTTCGACACTTCAAAAGGTTCATACTTCCAGAATCGATCATTCATTTACGCCTTGCACAAGAAGGCCCCCAACATCTCGTATTGCGTGATGTTCTAGACCGTCACCTCTGGAATCCCATTCTCTGCTTCCAAAAGTTGCATTCTGGGGAGTGATGGATATTGTCGCCTTCCGAAGTATCACCTCTTTTGCCAGAGTTACGGCACAACATGATCAATACCTATCATCAGGTTCTTCTGATCCTGGAAATGATACTTCCATCACGTTTCCCAACTTCTGTCACCTCTCGCTGTGTGGGGAAGGCTCTATGGTCACATCCTACCTTGTCTGTGTGCGTAGTGGACATCTGACCAGTATCTCTATCATAATCCAGAAAGCGACTATAACTTGAGAGATGAATTTGAAATAAAGGATACTGCGGCAGGGTGGTCGCACGATTTTCATGGGTCCCGAACCTCTTAAATTGGATCTACATATATGACGTCTCCAAGTGGTGTTACCTCGCAGGATCATCTGGGTTTTCTTAGCCCTCGTGATTTGACGCCACAGTCGTGCAAAGCCTTGATTAATTGGTTTGGGTGGCCCTTGTTTTGTCTTGGGTTGATGCCAGGAAGATCCCGAGAACATGAGCATTCAATTGATAACAAACTACCGATAATATCCTCCATCTACCTCCTGATTATGCCGGATTTGACTTCTGATACCTGATACGACGTCCATTCCCTGATGTTAGTACTTATGTATTTGGACGAACTCGTTCCCATTCGATGTTTCTTCGGATTTCCTCCAGATTTGTCAGTATCCCGGTCAAATCTTGGTCGGCCTTTTGTCTTCTTTCCGATATTGTATGCTGTCGTGCGAGACACAGAAAAGATGCTCCGAGTCTGGGCCTTTTTCTGGGCACAAAGCTTACTTCTTTGATCTATCTCGATGCTTGAGCCGGAAAATTACTTGGAATACCACGGCTTCTTCACAATAAGTATCTACGATGATCAGAAAAGGTAGCACTTTTACGTCAGAATCACTGGCAGAAGGACATGCGTTCTAATCATCTCTCATTCAGGCCAAGCTTACTTAAAACTGGGCACAAACGATCATACCATGAGTACCGAATCCCGTCTTAACCATGCTTCACTTTGAATGTTGATATATCCTTCTCGCTCAGAAAACTCTCGAAATTTCCCGATTTCTCCAGCTCATGGAAGGCTCGTGACCCTTCTCCTCTCATCGGACGGGCTTTCCTCGCATCTCTTCCTCTCATTTGCTATTCATGCTTCGACTTCTAATTATCCGGCCACATGTCATGATCTTGCTGGGTGCATACATAAATACCACTCTGGCACTCCAAATCATCCATCCATACATCGAAAACTAAAGTCGACATGCTTCACAAATACGTATTCTTATCTCTTGTGCTCGCTACTGCGAGCAGCTTTGCCCAGACGATCACAGGACAGTACGATTGTATCCCAGCGGGCTCATATACGCTCTGCCAGAACTTGTGGGGCATATGTGCGTCCATTCCATTCCTTGATTATTCGTGTTTTTGAAAATGCTGGCATGCATGCGCAGTGTCTGGGGTCGGCAGCCAGTCCTCGACTTTGAACAGTGCATCGGGAAATAGTGTCTCGTGGTCGACGACTTGGACTTGGGCGAATAACCCGAATAATGTTAAGAGCTGTGAGTATCTATCAATGAGGATCTGATCCAAGGAATGACCCCGATGTCGACCCGAGACCCGAACGTCATCTCGAACAGCGCAAAGGGAAAACAGGCACGTAGACCAGTGCCAAATTATATTTTATTTACGAGTATGTTTTACGGCAGCTCCAAAGCATTCAATCCGCCCCGACGTCATGGAACTGGTCATACCAGTCTCAGTCCTCTGGTATTCGCGCTGATGTCGCGTGAGTTGTCCTACGAAAACTGGTGATTTACCACCATAAGCATGACCATGGCTGACAAGTTCTTGTTACGACTTAGCTACGATATCTGGTTCGGAACCGCCGCCTCTGGAGAACCCGCGACGACCGCATCGTCTTATGAGATGTAAATCAAGCATTCTCTATCATTTTGGCAGTGGTATCACTTACACTTGTGTGCACTAGCATGATCTGGCTTTCTGGACTTGGCGGGTACGTCATCGATCTCCAACTTTACGAGACCTAGGCATAATAATGCGATGTTCTCATCAGCATCCAACCCGTGGGTTCACAAATCGCATCAGGCATCTCCATTGCGGGACACACTTGGAACTTGTGGAAGGGACCAAACTCGAACTGGCAGGTCATCTCGTTCGTCAGCGCATCGGGGGATATCACGTCCTTCTCAGCGGATCTGAAGGCGTTCTTTGGTGCGTACTACCCACGTAATCTGCATCATAGTCTGTTTTCTGACTATGCATCAATAGACTACCTTGTCGCGAACCAGGGTGTTGCGGGTACTCAGGTGCGTTTATTCGTGTGCTTCGTAGTGTAGGTCTCAACTGATGAGTTTGGAATGTAGTATGTGCAAGCGATTCAGGCGGGAACGGAACCGTTCACTGGCTCGGCGACGTTGGTAACGAATAGCTATAGCGTGTCTCTTCAGTAGATCTTGTAGGGCAGCTCAGAATGACACTTAGCCAGGGGATGTAGATTTATATAAAGTAAATTGTTCAGCTTGGTGTCCTAATGGCCTGGTGAGGTGGAAGTGATTCAAATCAATCTTCAAAGGGCCAAAACAAGAGGAACTGGAGCTACCAATACCAATGGTTGCTTTAGCTGCAACTGCTGGATGTCCTTGTTATCTTGGTCTAACTCAGTCTTACCCCTTGGCATGGTTATTCTTAGATTCCTTGCAGCCTTCAAGAGTGGAGGACAGAGGAGGTATGCTAGACTGTCATTCCATGGCAAAAACTACCAGAATGTCTACAAACACCATGTACAAGTTCTTGAAGATATACATGTCAAGCACAGCAAGTATCACCGTCTGATGTCAGGTATCTACAAAATTGCATGATATGTCTTCCTGCACTCTCTTTTTGGACCTTGCTAGTAACAGGTTTCACTGTCAGTCATGGCAAGAAAATGATCATGAGTAAATTCTCATTGATATTGGGGCTATGGAGGAGTAGTTCTATGTTGTACAGGGTCTCTGTAGTAATAAACTGCTGATTGAGCAAACTCAGTTCCAACTTGTAATGGTATGACCAGCAAAGCAGTGTGATATTAACTACAACAAGAACAATTGGAAGTAAGTCTGTCTGAAATATGATATTTTATGGCAAATGTGCAAAACAATATGGACAATTAATGTGGTTCATTTGACCAGCTACGTATTCTGAGGTATTTACTATGTATTTATAATATGCATCATATTTTGCCTATTCAGCTGATTCATTGTAAACTAACATATTCAAGATATTACAAGATACTCCAACAAAAGTAGAGAAAATTATGAATCTCCGGATTTCCTGATGCATGCACTTATTAGCAGGTGACTGCTGCATCTCCATTGATATTCTCACTGATCAGGTGTTGCAGGGTACTACAGAGTCTTCCAGCGTCAAGTCCGGGCATGCTGCGTCATTGTTCAATGGCCTCTGTTCCTCACTTCTGTCAGAATGCTTATTCTGGATCTCGTAAAAATCAGAATGGAAAGAACTGCGAAATGTGTTGCCAATAAGGGTCTCTAGCTCTGGTCAAGGAGGCATGCAAAAAAGTTTGCCCTCCCAAGGCTTATCTCAGCACAATAGATTTGTTTTTGCTAAACATATCCTGTCTAGCCATGACACGTGATTGACGAATTGAAGAAAACATGGACACTATGTAGAGAATGTCATGGGTCACTAGATTGCAGCGTGTAATTCAATGGCTGTGGTGGAAAACTACGTTACAACTTGGCAGAAAATTCTCTAGAAGTTTGTTGATTATCCTTTGTACAGACACTTCTCAGCAAATCCAAGGTCCTCTGAGGATATTCCCAGATGAACTATACAATGTCAGAGCAATGAGTAACCATCTCTTGTTTAGGACTTACCATATGATTGGCATCTTTGAGGGATTTGAAAGATATCTCCTTTGACCTTTGCTCCAGATACCATGAGCCAAAAATGCAGTTCCACATACTGGCTTCTCCATATAAACACCAAATATTGGGTTCATCCCAGGCCTTTCTGACTTGGAAATCAAATAGAAGTGTATCGGTCTGTGCCTTGAGGGCGGGCAGAAAGTCTGGTACTATCAATAGAGTATCATACTTCGTGTCGGGCATAAAGCTTGAAGATGATTCCAGCTCCATTTGAGTCATGGTCCGCGCAGTAGGCTGTTTAAATTGATAATACCTAGGTATCGAGAGTTGAAGTTCCGAAACATCCCGCAACGAAAGGTCTCCATGCTGGTGGTAAGAGGTGCTCCAATCTAAGAGAGTCGGCCGCCTCTGTTGCGGAGAAAGATTGATGTCGATGAACGGATTATAGCCAACAAAATGACCCGGAATGCCAAGAGTGTCATTGATCGCATCTGATCATCAAGAGGCAGATCAAACATGAGGTTTGTGAAATTGAGATGCAGATACCTAGAAAAACGAAAGCCTTGATAGAGTTCTTCAAATTTTGTTGGACCTCGCCAGACAAGCTGAGGATAGAACAATACACCGAAATCACCAGAATGGTCCCCAATGACCAGCCAGCGACAGCAATCTTCCCTGGCAGAAATAGCTGTTGCTTGAGGCCATCAATGGCAACCGCAAGCATTCTTCCTTGTTCCTGCAATAAATTCTTGCGCTCGTCCAAACTGCCCTCGTGAATTACTCGCCGCTCGTCATTGGTGTAGGGAGTCGTTCCAGGGTACCCTCGTCGATTGAAAGCTATGACTCTTAGCTCTCTGGAACTAGCAAAACATGCAAGTCGTTGAAAAACGCCTTACACAGAACATTAACCAGGATGATTCTTCAGGTAAGCGGCTTTATGGTTACCACTATGAAAGGTATGTCCATGAAGCAGGAAGATAGTTGCATACATAGACTCGCGAGGTGGGCCACTGTCCGTGTAGTAGAATGTTATGTTGTTACCAAGAGTGATGGAGGGCATACGTCCTGCAAGGTTCCAGGATGGTTTGGCAGATATAAGGGAAGCTCCAAGGCTATTTAACTCGAGATACGGAAGCATATACATATATCCCGATATGAGTAGTTGTATCAGTTAAAGCATAATTGATCGGCCGCCCTTCTCTTTTTAAGAGTCATTGATGGGAACAAAAAAGCGACTGAATATCTACAAGCAGTAAGGATCCCTCCGGATGAGCTAGAAATGAGAGTACGCCCAAAGGACTACTCCTAGCAGGATTGATGCAGGAAGCTGTACTGAAGTATCCTTTGAAGATTGGATGGACGATAGACAGACTCACGGTTTTCCATCGGTTTCGGCGGAAAACAAACGCTGTAATTGGAAGGATCTGATTGGATTCCGGAGCTTTCGAGGTCAAGATCGATGCCAAGCTTGCCGACAAAACGGCCGAACATTAACTTATAGCGTGAGAGTCTGCCATACTTATCCGTTGATTCAGTTCCAATTGAAGGCAAAATGATACTTGAAAGGTAGGATGATCTGAAAGGCCAGATAGGGCCAGCGTATCGATAATATCTAATCTCAGCTAACGTCACATTGCAACTCCGGCCCTTTCTACAGACAGCTGGCACAAATAATGTAGGAGGCGAAGAATGTTGAAGTATAGTGTCAGGGTAGCCACAGCATCCCTCACGTAATAGCTAGTTAATTTCGTGCCCTGAGACAGTTGTCTTCATTAGTTTACTAGCTACTGAATACAACGGTCTCAGGTGTGTACGTCAATGTGATCAGTTTACAAGCTACTGAATACAGCGGTCTCAGGTGCGTACGTCAATGCAATCTTCTTGTTCGGAATCTTACGACTATTACAACACTAACCATGGAAGGATGCAAGGGTTATTCGGGAGGTCATGAGAACTGGACATGCGCAGCTACCCAAGTATTGGCTACATTCCGAACTCGACTTCTATTGCATAGTAGGTCAGAGACAACCATTGGTAAGAACTTCTCGACACAAAACCTAGTCAATCCATGGCCGGTGCGAAGGTAAACTTACTTTATGCTCACCACATCCAGTTGAACTTACTAGATCAAACATAAAGATTACGAAAGACCGTCTGAAGCAAAGCCAATAAATTTCAATATTGTACTAAGAATCCCAGGTTTTCTTGATATTTGTTGTGTCAGAAACCCGTTCAGAAATCTGAAGAACTTAGAACAAGAGAGAGAGAACGAGTTTACGAGAGGGACAACTGTGTTAATTGTACAACGAATATAGACTAATACATGGGTTTTTATATGTAGTTTTTAGGAGAGAAAAGAATAGGAAGAAGAATAGGAAGTCCTGAAACTGAGATACTCGTGAAATCGAAGAAATGTTTTATTAGAATAGGGAAGTAAGGAAAGAAAGGAGATTGTGACGTATGTTATTAGGAGACTTCTGGATTTTCGGACTTGTCACGAGGATCGTGACATCATCCCCTTCTGAGGATCGAGTCGTAATCTTTGGATTTCGGTGGTCGTGCGATTCGTCCAGATCGAGTGGTAGTTTGTAATGGAGGTTCGAAGTCGCGTTGAGAGGGAGCAGGAGGAGGAGAGGCTGAACGAATGGGATGATGAAGGATCACTCCGGAATGTGGAAGAGGTTCTGGAAGATCGGTTAAGGGCACCGGTTCTCGATCGAAGTAGATTTGTGGAGGATGAGGGCGTCGCGGGTTGCGTCGGTGCCAGTGTTCGAGGATTTCGTAGAGTTCAGAAGGGATGTCGGAAAGAGGAATCCAAGAATTTTCTGAGTCTGGTAAATCCTTCCATGAGACGAAATAGTCGAAACGACGTCCGACTTTTCGGGAATCAATGATGGTTTTGATGTCGCGTGGTTGCTCTGGGATGATGTCGGCTAGGGGAACAGGAGTAGATTGTAGTCGATCAGGGATGGAACTGGCTGGGGTGAAGGGTTCGAGCAGAGAAACATGAAACACAGGATGGAGTCGAGAGTAGGATTTTGGAAGTTCAAGTAGGTAAGATGAGAGTCCGTGGCGAGCTAGAATTTTGAAGGGACCAATTCGGCGAAAATCGAGTTTGTCTGAAGGACGGGTGGTTTTGATATTACGTCGTAGGAGCCAGACAAGGTTTCCTGCTTTGAATTCCGGTGCAGACATATGGTGACGGTCGTAATATCTCGCCATGTAGTCATTTGCGTGTTGTAGTTCTAGTCGAAGTTCGGAATGAATTTCTTGAAGGCGACTAGCCAAATCTGTAGCGGCTGGATTGGTGGTGCGTTCCGTAATTCGGATTTCGAAATCAGGATTGTAACCCAGGTTTGCGAAAAAAGGTGATTGCTGAGTAGAGGAATTGGTGCGGTTGTTGAAGGAAAATTCCGCGAGTGCGAGGTAATCGACCCAATCATCTTGTTGGTAAGATGTGTAGGCACGGAGATAGGTTTCGAGGGTTTGATTGGTGCGTTCTGTTAATCCATCGGTTTGAGGGTGATAAGCGGTTGAGGGGCGCATCTTGGTGCCGACGAGAGACATGAGGTTGGTAAGGAAAGAGGAAACGAAGATAGAACCGCGATCTGAGATGACGGAGTGAGGGAATCCGTGATGTCGGAAAATGCGGTCGAGATAAAGTCGAGCTAGTTCTGGGGCATTCATGGACTCACAGATAGGAATAAAGTGAGCAGCACGGGTCATTCGGTCACAAATGACCCAAATAGCGTCGTAACCATGTGATGGAGGGAGTTTAGTGATGAAATCCATGGAAATGGACTGCCAGGGACGTTCTGGGATGTCAAGAGGTTGGAGAAGACCATAAGGTTTGTGAGTGGCGTTCTTGATACGGGCACAAGTTTCGCATGACTTAACGTAGGCGCGTGAATAAGTTTGCATACCGGGCCAGGAAAAGTCTCGAC
>JAGDQM010042207.1:0-14691 GCA_017580835.1 Termitomyces bulborhizus | reverse complement strand
GGGGTTATTTGCGTTACTGGCTGATGTCATGGCCGAGTTTGCCTGCGGTGGGCTGGTTGCAGCTGCAGTGCTGCCGTTTGGGCTTGGCATGGCCGTGTTAAGGTTCTGTGAGGGGTTACCCCCATGGTTCTTCTTCCACCAGTCAGGGAACTGTCCCTCCATGCCCCCCCCCTTCCTGAAGCATTTCTTGATGGTGTGGCCAGTGCATCTGCAATTCAGGTTTGCACATACCACCCCATCCCTGCCCTGATGGCTCATCTGGGTTGATAATGCTTGGGCCAATCTGTAGATGCAATGGCTGCAGTCCCATGGAGTAGCAATGCATGTGTTGTCAGTCACACTATTACTTTTGTAGACATCCTTTCATTCATGAGGGAGTCAGTAACCGCAGCCCAGGAACTTGGCATTGACCTTATCACATATGCTCTGAATTGCCTGTCATCTATCCCAGCTCCCTAGTTATTTGCTCTTGCCCACATGGTGTGCATGGCCTTGAAGTGCACCTTAATATTCATACCATCGCCATATCTGATTGAGCTCAGTTCCTCCTCAGCATGTATCAGGGCAAGGTCAGATCTTGCATCATGCAATGCTGTCAGCGAGGCCCACACTACTGCTGCAGAACCATTCATCCTCACCCCAGCCCCAACAGGGTTCACAATGTTCAAGGTCACCATGCTCCTTGCATATGTGTCACATTGGAGCCACTTGTGAGGTTCAGAGCACCCCACCATGTTGACAGTGCACTGGGAGCCAATGTGATGGCTGGGCCCCTCTTCTCATTGGCCCCTTGGGATTCATAATGTTGCCAGTCAGGTAGCCTAGTAGGCCATGGCCGTGTGCAGCCTCAGTGATGGTTGTCCTAAATGCCACCCAATTTGACCCGTCAAACCTCTCCTCCATCGGCAGCAGGAATAGGGGGGGGGTTCTGGGACATTTCTGGTTGGTCAAAAAAAAAAATTCAGTGAGTCGCACACAGAGTACTGAGTGGCATGGGGCCCTATAACCTGTTAGATACAATACAACTCAGTCGGTGTATCAATGACTGTGTATTGGATCATGTACCTGTTAGATACAATACAACTAATACCAAGTCAGTACATGTACACTCTGTAAGATATATATTACCCACCTCAGTCGGTGTATCAACGACTGAGGTGTCCTTGTCCCATTCCCGATCTGTATGCTCCATACGGTCACGTGTCTCTGACGTGCTCAGCAATTCCTACTCAACAGATCTTGTCTGGTTCATCCTCATAGTTGTCATCTGATGACTCCAACACATTCTCCAGAATTGTCTCTATATAGGCTGAGAACTCTGGTCTCTGCTGACTAGCTGCTACAGCAGCATGCCTAACTCCTGAGCTTGTACTGAGCTCAGACCAAACTGCTTCTTGGCCAGAGCTGGGTAGGTCCTCACCTACATACCTCACCTCTATGCCCAGTCCTGGAACCACTACCATATGGTCTCATTGGAGGAGTACTAAATAGTCCTTTGGGCATCACATCTCCTGCCACACCTATAGTTGCCCATGACATGGCACTCCTAGCTACTCCTATAGGAGTAGCTTCTCCTGGAGAACCTGATGGTTCTCCAAATGCCTAGCAGACATCTCCTGTCCTAGGTTATATATGTTATTTTTATAATGCTATGTGATAACTCTATGATACCATCACTGATGATGTGAACTTTTCAGAAAAAGTTCACTCGTTCACCAAAGGCAGTAGTCACAACAAGTTGACTTGAAAAAATGTAATGCGAAGCATTACATAGCCTTACTCACACCGAGCTGTAAGTCAGAACCTGTCTATTGGGTCTGCATATGGTGTGCAAAGTAAAACTATTGAGGTTACATAGTCGCAACCTCAAATATATACATATGGTAATATATACATATGGTAATATTATGTAATTGAATAATTATTAATACTGTATAATACTTTTGTTGGGATAACGAGGGGTAACAAGTGGCCTCGTTACAATGAGGATCTAGGTTTTCTGACAGAGATATGTTGGTGTGTTCTACTGATAATAAAATTTGACATCAAATGGCCCAACAAGCAATATTTACCTTACCAAAAAGTGTGAAAAGGTGTTTTGTACAAGTTGATCAAATGACAACCTAGTTAAGCCTGAACCAGCTGCTGCAACCGACTCATGAAGACTTATTCCACAAATAAATTTATTTAGAACCAGAGGATGAGTATAAAGAGTACAAAGAGGATGTTCTGGGACAGTGGTAATGGTAATAGCCATGAAAATAAAGAAGGCTATCTGGAGAATCATTGGGCTTTGGAGCCTTGGAGTCTTTAGCAATGCATTCACATCCAATTATGAGAGATTATCTCAATGTCTGGTTTCCTAGATAGTCAAATCCAGATCACATCTTGTTCTATATGGAATATAATCATGATTGAGTATATGTAGACATATTAGTAACATGTCATGATGAGCCTAGATATTCTTTCAGAAAGTCATTCAAAAACACATGTATGATACCCAAGTAATCCAAGTGTCATTGTGTAACAATAGCAATAGTCTGATAAGATTCTAGCATTGCCTGGGGTATTGAATACTGTGATGTTGGTATATGATGTGGAAAAGTCAAACTGTATCTCATGATTTTCTATGATATGTCTGAATTTTAGATTGTCATGACCAGTTATTCCTGTCTTATTATATTGCTATGCATTGTTCCAACTTCATGCTACCCTCAACCAGGTCCGCAAGCCACGCCATGTCTGGCCAAATACCAAAAGTGACCTTTTTGCTGGACATGCTGCCTCAGGCATGCAACTGCCATCCTGGAGGCACTTTTCATCACTAAGCTCTTCTTTTCTTCTTGAAACAATTAGAACGTACTCATCAAACCATGATGTCAGCATAGAAATGAATGCCATAGGATGGGTAGATCAATAACACACATCTTACATCGTCTGCTTAAAGTTGACAACTATGAAAGCACCATTTATCTGTAGAGCACTACCTGCCCCCTTTTTCGCAGGTTATCTAGCAGAGATAGAGTTGCTCCTGCTCTGGCCATGGGCATGTGGCTCACGGTTAAGTTCCGGTTCAGTTGTGGATAGTTTTTATTAGGTTTAGTTAGAGTTCGGGCTAACGTAAGTGGGTCATGGTTATTGTAGTATTTATTTTGGCCCTGGGAAGCATGGCTGATTGGCAGAAACTACAAGTTGTCACGACGCAGCAAGCTTGAGCAAGGGAACTTCTGAGATACAACCAAGATATATCAAACCAACCCAGATAGAATCGTTTCAGAAAAGAGTGATGCTGTGCAGGATCAAAAGTCAATAAAAGCAAGCACTGCTCATTTTCACGACATTTGCTCTCTTCAATCTCGATTAGATCACATCCACTGCAGATTTGGAGCTTCTAGACTGCTTTCTTTACAAGCCACACTGTATTTATAACAGAATAAAGTTTCAAGTTATAACATGGGACTTTCACGAGGCCCGTTGCCTTACATTCTCCTGACGAGCCGACTTTGGTGGCTATTCTTAATTTAGATCAACCTTTCGGCTCATGTTCCCGGATTGTCCGACTGGACAACCGTGTTGAAAGGGATGAGTCTCGGCGGAGAAAGGAGGATACCAGCCTCCCGAAGAACATCGGATGAGTCCCGACTGGTCATCCCTGGTGAGAAGGGGCGGAGCTATCCACTAAGAACCTTGACCTACCCACTGGATGTGAATACAAATTTCTAACCGTATTGGGGATTTCAAACTAGATCCGCTCACCATGTCCGTTTCTTGAAAGTTGGAAGGCCTCCCAACACGGGCATCTGCGGCATGCAATCCGGTCACGAACGGCTCCTTGGCCTCTCCATTCAGGGCCCGTAGCCGGTGTGTCTGTATTAGAAGGGTATCTAGGATCGTTGGCAGACATTTCTGTAAATGATTACTCACAGTTGGCAAGAGGTTCTCTTCGGGTGATCATACCCTTAAAATCCAGCCAGAAGGTGGTAATAAGACTTCAGGTTTTGGGACTTTGGTCATTCAAAATGTGTGATGGAGCCGGCCAGATTGGGTTACGGCATAACTCAGAGCAGAGTCTTCAAGTATACACAACTAACGTAAGTCCTGGCTATTGCGAAAAGCTACCGAACTATGTGACAGCTATCAGTGCTGCCATTGCGTAGACATATGTAGATATCGTTCAGTAACGTAGTGACATACTTATAGGCGATGTAAAAATCCTATGCTAGCCAGTACGCAGGTCACGGGACCGCTACACTCGGTAACGGAACGGACTTGTTCTATTATTAAATATAGCCTGCCAGGGACAAGTTACTCGAAGCTCCAAGGGTCCATTACTCCCAGTAAAAATAACAAGCCTTGTAGGTCTTATGACTAAGCGCCGCAATTCGAGGTGCCCTAGGTGCCCCACAATATGAAACCCACAAAACCTCTTTCTCAGTGGCTTTAATCATCTCATGTTGCGAACGACAGTTAGGCACTCTGGCTTACTACGTCTTATATTCTCTGTTTCAAAACAGTCTCGTCCTAGTGTCCACCGACGTCTTCACCAGACGACGAACAGTTTCTCGAGTCAACTCTCAGGCGACTCCAATGGGATGTCTCCGCCGCTCGAAGGTATCAAAGTTTTGGACTTGACACGCGTGTTAGCAGGCCCTACAGCAACCATGCTTTTGGCTGACCTTGGCGCGGATGTAATCAAGGTAGAAGAAATCAACAAAGGGGACGACACTAGTAAGTGAGGACAAATCTCATGTCGCCGTTGATGATGGGCTGATCGTTTTCTTCAGGGACCTGGAATCCGCCCTCAGCACCCCTAGTCCCCTCGGCACCAGTTGAATCAAGTCATCTTCCACCGGAGTCAGCCTACTTCCTGGCTGTCAACAGGAACAAGCGGTCGATGACTGTGAACTTCAAAACCTCCGAAGGGCTTGAAATCATCCACAGACTCGTTAAGAAGGCCGATGTCCTCGTTGAGAACTTTATTTCTGGAAAACTTGCGGCAATCGGCCTTGGGTACGAGGACTGCAAGAAACTAAATCCTCGACTTATCTATGCATCTATCACCGGTGAGGGAGTACAATAGTTGGTGAAAGTAGAATGGCTCACAAAATTATTGAAGGTTATGGCCAGACGGGTCCATATAGGACAGCACCAGGCTACGATGTGATCATAGAAGCTGAGGCTGGGCTCATGCATATGTTGGTTCTCTGTCGATTTGCGCTGCTGAGCCTAAATTGTAATTGATAATTGCTTAGAACTGGAGAGCCTGACAGACCACCTTCGAAGGTCGGCGTCGCGGCTACGGACATCGCCACTGGCCTTTACGCACACGGAGCCATCATGGCAGCGCTACTGTCGCGTCAGAAAACTGGTGAAGGAGTTTGGATCGACTGCAATCTGTTCGAAACACAGGTATTTTTATGCTTATATCCAACGTCAACATCAAGATTTAGAACATAACATCGTTACAGATTGCTGGGCTCGCAAACATCGCGTCAAATTATTTGATTGCTGGCCAAGAGGCTTCCCGACACGGCACTGCGCATACATCTATTGTTCCTTATCAAGTCTTCCCCTGTAAAGACGGTTACCTGATGATCGGTGCAGGCAATAATAAACAGGTCTTTGAACCATTATGACTTCAATTTCGGCGATTCTAATCCTCGTCCAGTTCAAATTGCTTGCCGAGAATATACTGGACCACCCTGCACTCGTCACAGATCCTAGGTTTGCGACGAACGAGGCCCGAGTTGCGAACCGTGCGGAGCTTATTGACATCATTACGGGTGCACTGATGAAACAGAATAGAGCGCACTGGATTGAGCGCTTTACAGGACTGGGGTAAATTCCAATCAGTTTTGGGCAAAGAGTGTGGTGTCCGATTGATCCATTGATCTAGCGTTCCATTTGGTCCCATCAACAGCATCAAGCAGACGTTTGATCATCCTCAGGCAGGTGATCATATATCTAGCTGACAGAACCATAATAACCCCAGTCGTGAATTAGGCGATCGCACGTCAAGTCACGGTCGAAGTTGAGGTGAGATACCTCTTGTCTGATATTACTTGTATTGATGCCCCGTAGCATCCCCGGGCGGGGAAAGTCAAGCTAGTGGCACCAGCAGTCGCTTATAACGGCCGAAGAATGCCAGTTCGCGTGCCTCCTCCTTGGTTATCGGAACACACGACGGAGGTATGTGTATAGCCCCTGTTATCATATCGCAACGTAAAAAGATCTATTCTAGGTGATGACAGAGCTCGGATACTCGCCCGAGATCATAAAGTCGCTGAGGGAGCGATCAATCATATAGATCTATTTTCAGAAGTACATACTTAGTTGACACTATCTCAGTCTCTGTATGCCTTAGAATAGCATCTTACTACGAATCTTTCCATTCCTCTCAAATTCTCTCATGGATCCTCTAAACTCAGAATTGCTTTATGACATTTACCTCACAAGCTTGGGCTGGAGATCCGTTCTTTCGCTGATGACTTACGGTCCATCTTCTTTGTTGCATCTCAGCTAATTATGCATTCTCTATAGCTCAATCCGTTTATGTCTGTATTATATTTATGTGCGTTTGTCTGAGCCTCAACCAATAAGATTGGCCATTGTCGGTATGTTCTAGTCGAGAGACGGTCTGCAATCTTTGCAATAATATCCTGTCAATTTCCATGTGTATGCAGGTTCGGAGTGTACCTTTTGTACTGGTCCCAAAGGTTAAAAATCTAAGCTACCTTGTCCATCCAGCAACGCCATATCTGCTCATCACAAATCCACATGTAACGATGCACCCACAGAACTTACTATTGAATATTTATGTCCTACAACTTTTACTAACAATGCAGAGGCATTGTTCAATATTGACACCTTTATGTGTCAGAGAAAAGGCACTATTCCTGGTCGGACTGTGAGAAAGCTAGCTTACAAACCAGTTTTTACTTGTACAGCTGTATATCTATATTCTCAAGGTACCATGCCATGCTTGCAATGGCCAATACTTGCTTGCACACTTCAGCGCATCACAAAAATTTTCCTTCAAGTGCCATTCATAACTTGAAACCTGAGGTGCGACCTCCGCAGTTCCAACATCCAGGGGTGCTACGCATCAACTACGCATATCATATGTGCGAACTGGCATCTTATGAATGCTTCTAAAGATCAAAAGATTCCCAAAATTAAAAAGAGGATATGTGACAAATCGAATCGAGCTCATAAGGTTACATATACAGATGTACGAATGGAGGTCGTCATGAATATGGCACAGTTCAAAAAGTGATATGTTTCTATGAGTGATGATGGCAATGGGGATCTATATCGAAAGAGTGACAAAGGTATGTATCGCACGGCGAAGACGGGACAGACGGGTGATCAATCACTAGCATACATGCCAGGGCCAGTCGGTTCCAGAAGGGAACAAGAAAAGATTTTCACACTACAAGGAGGAAAGAAGTATAGCAATAAAGATAGGTTAACAAAGAAAAGAAACATCTCATCAAGAGAAGAAAAAAGTCTGAAAACAAGAGGTGATTACAAGAAATCGGGATTAGAGAAGAGACAGCAGAAGTGGGAAGAGAAAGAGGCCGAGGGCTCCTCCCGTTAAGGCTAGCATTGGCGGTACCTGGGCTACTGCACCATTTGATGATGTCGTCGCTGGAGGAGCTGGAGTTGCCTCTTTCGACGCCACACTCGTAGTCAGGATCGGCGTTGACAGTGATAACGACAGCGACGTCGTGGCAAACCTTGTCTGCGACGATGCAGCAGCCGGGGTAGCAGCGGTAACTGTAGGGAGAGACGTTGAAAGTATGCCGACCGTGATCGTAGAGAGATGCGTTGTAGAGTGAGAGAAGGCTGAAGAGGGAATGGGGATCGTAGAAGTTGCTTCTGGGAGAGGGGAGTCGAAAGAGCCTGTCATTTGATCGATATTGAAGAAGGGAGAGAAGGCTTCGTAGGGCTCGCTAAAGTTTTCCTTGGCGGTGGTAGATATGATCCCGATATAGCTGATGGACATAAGTTTCACTACATATTTCAAATTCTAAGGAAACGTACTATGAATCTGAGTTTGGTCCAGCAGCGGGGATGGGCTGTAACGCGAGTTTATCGCCGGGTATTTGATGTCTCATGGCGTCAAAGCTTACCTTGAAACTGATGGAATGAGTTGCTGAGACATCGACGGAGGGGATTGCTTGCACGAGTTGCTATGCGTGGCATGTGCGTGAGTGAATCGTGCTGAGGGATATAATGAACGTACCATTATTCCAGTATAAAGGCCGAAAGTGCAAACACCGGCCGCAGAGAGAAGTGGATGAGTGCCATCATCAAGCCATTGTATTGTGCATTCTTGCCCTCCATGGCATGTCGAATTCGCTCCGGGCTTGATAACCTTTATAGAGTTCAATAACAGAACATTATCATTGTTTCTTCGACATACGTAGATTCCAGCTTCAACCAAGAGGGCAAGTTGCAAAAGTAAGGAGATTGGAGCCAGGCTGAGAGCTGTGAAGTACATTTCAATTGAAACCCGTATACAAATTGGTTTGAAAGAGTGTGGCTGAGATATCGTTATGAGTCTAAGGCTTGAGCTTGAGGCTTTATACTAAAACGCGGGGTTTATTGAGGAGTTTGAGTGAAAGATGCATAAGGTACTGCGGTGCAACAAGCAACGATTGCTCAATGGGGAGATGGACGTCGAGGTTGAAGGCGACGGTTGTTAACCCCATTAAACTGGCACGTGCGTGTCGGAAATTTGTCGGATATATCAATTCAGCCGTCGATCATTTATACATCTATTACTCTCAACTCTTTCTTCCATCCAGCTTTTGTCCTCGTATCATCTCCCTTCTACTTCGCCTTCCGAGATTGGAAACGGCGGCGGACGTGTAGAGGATTTTCAAAGATGAAGATATAGATCTAGCTCGGGTTGCGTTCGATAGAAGAAGTTTCGCAAATCATATTATCTATTTTCAACGGCCTTATGCAGTGCAAGCATTGACTTTGACTTTAATCGCAATGCTTTTGGGACTCGTGTTGCGCTAATCCTCTTCTTTCTCGCCATGTCTCTCTCCAGGTCCTGAAGCTGAACAACAACGGTTTCTCCTTTGCTCACGCTTTACTGGACATGGTGAAGCATGGACAGAACATCGGTCGGCCAGCAAGTCTCCGAGTTCTCTTGTTGACAAAAACCCGTTTATAAGATGCTTACGCTGATCTATAGGGTCAAGTTCCTGCAGCTCACAAAGACCTGCAGAAGGTCAACTTCGTATGCATTCCCTTGCTTTTAGTAACATAGACACCCTATTCAACTCTGCTTCCATAGGCAAATTACGGATTCAGGGAACTCGGAGTGGTAGCTATCACTCGGAGCCTCGTAAAATGCCAAAATATTCGCCAACTAAGAATCACTGATTGTGCTGCCTACCATATCCAAGGAGGACGGCAGTAAACAAGGCTGGCATTTCGTCGCAGGAATTGTGCGCAGTTGGAATTTTTAGGCCTGCCGGATAGCGGACTCACTGAGGACGGATTTACGGAGCTCGTCTAAGTGCTCGAAGATACCCCTCCACACCATCTTGGTCAAAAATAATGACAATGTGCAGATCACATTGACCAGACTCTTAACACTATTCTGGAGACCAACCTCCCTATCCTGAAACTACTGTACCTGGCCTTGAAAACGAAGATCTGACCAACGATCCGGAAGATTTCATCGAGCTTATCGATTGTCTCAAAGGTCGTGGAGACCAGGTGTTGATAGAAGATCCTCAAGATGAGGATAGTACAGATTACATGCCGGATGTGCACGGTGATGCTTCAGATGCAGAGAAGGAGGCGCGGTTCATCAATTTGTCGCCCTATGAGGCGAAGGGGGTGAAAGAGCCCGTCACTGACACTGCAGTTGACGCCCTCGCGAACCTTGTTTCTATCAGATTAATGATGTCGACATCAATAAAAACTCATTCAATATACCTCAATTCTCATGAAAGCTGTTTCAATTTTTGCATGCATACAAGGACATATCTAGATCTGCATAGGGCTAACAACGTATATGTGTGCTAACCTCCCGATGGATAGATTTTCGTAGTTTATACTTGTGTACAAATTAATAGATCTTTGTAGTCGTGAAATTCTTCAACTTGTATCAAATTATCGAAGCTGTCGCGTATTGAAAACGATCAAAAGCGTCGACGCGACACAAAGCCCGACGCAAAGTCCAAAAAGCGCATAACAAAACGCATACCTGCATCTCTGAATCCACGGATCAAACACCCTCCTCCCGCTCTCCGGCCGTCCCCTAACCTCTCTAAGCTTCACGCCATAGAAATAGTCAAACAGTCTATGCGGCTTTGTGACGATAAACATAACGCGTTCACGCCAGAACGCAGATCGAGCGAGAGCAACAGACACAGTTGTCCGCCGGCGTGCACTGAGAGGACGCGGGACGAACGGGTACCCGAACGATATTCCGCGCATAGATCGTTTAGGGTCCTGCAGCCTCATTCTGCCCAGATCCGAACTCTGCTTCTCCGTCACCCATCTCGGCACCCTCGGACCCCGCTCCTGCACCTGGCCCTCCTTCCGTGTAACCTCGCTCTCCACGCCCGCCTCACTTTCCTTCTCCTTTCCCTTCCCCGTATCCCTCCTCGCCCGGCCTTGCTCCACATCACCGCACTCTCCATCCCCTCCCTTCTTCCTCCGCCTCCCACAACACCCCCCACCGACCCACCCAAACATCCACCTCCAAGCCCCACCCGCATCCCCAAAGAAATAATACTCCCACATCCCCACTTTCGGCGGACACTCCCCTATCCGTGTGAAATGCCACCCACCGACGAACCACAGCACGGGGAACACAAAGCCCAGCCAGAACGCCCAAAACGCAGGCGTACATTCCGCAAGCCACGTCCAGGCCGAGACACTTTTGGGGCGGAAACGGAACGTAACAACGCTTGTGCCGAGCGGGGCGTCGAGGTCCCAGCGGAGCGGAACAAAGGACGACGAGCCGGAGTTGGAGTTGGAATTGATATTGATATTGGAGTGAGTGTTGGTCGCGGAGCCAAAAACGGGGTCGGGCAAAGCATGGAGGGAAGTGGTGGACTGGTTGTGGTCTGGGTTGAGACTATGCGTGCTCTCGCCGTCAAAACTCGCCTGATACGAAGCATCAGCGATATCTAATTCCACTTCCTCCATCTCCCCCTGTACCGCCCTCTCTTCGTCCTCGACCCTAGACTCCCGCCCACGCCCACGCACCTCCTCACCGGACGCGGTAACGAAACTCTCCGCATGCAATGACTCGTTATCCTCCTCACCGCCATACACCTCCGACGCCTCATATCCGTCCCTATCTGCGGGCCCAGACTCCGAGCTCCCCGGTATACTCGGCATAGCAATACCCACATAGGACTTTCGCCTTTCTCTCGATGGGTGCGGGTGTAGATGTGAACTGGGGAAGAGAGGCGCGGGCAGGGAGGGCAGGGACGATTCTGCGCCTATACTCGGTGTCGTGGGTTTCTGAGGCGGTGCAGCGGACGAGGGCGACGGCCTCAGAAGTGACGAGGTCGTTGAGCCCTGTGTACGCGAGGACGACTGAGAGATCGTGCGGTTAACGTGCCGCGTGATGAATGGATGCGAAGTCGAGGTACCTAGTATTATAAAATCAAGTTAGTTAGTAAAATATGAAACGCAAATGAAGCGGCAAAGCGAGGGGCGTACGTGCGATTTCAGAAACTCCACCTGGGCTATTTTTACCCATACCTGCTCCATTTCCGTTGCTCGCACCAATGCTAGATCCTGACCCAGACACCGAACGTGCACTCCTCATGGACATCGCATACTCAATCGACTCTCTTTGCGTCCCACCATACCCATGCCCGTGCCCAAGAGACCCAAGAGACCCAGCAGAACCAGAAGTAGCCGTGTGCATCGAAACGGGCGTAAAATAGTCCAGTTCAAGTATAGGCGAAAGCTGCTTCGCGAGTGGATAGTTGTACGCCTGGTTGTAGACGTCCGTCGAGACCGCTCCTGTTCCAAAGCCCGTTGGGAATGTGTATGTGTTCTGTGCAGGTGTGAAGGGGTTCGGGTTCGTTTTTGTAGATGCAGTGCTGGAGGCACTAGAGCGGGCAGTGTTGGTGTTGAGTCTGAGCATTCCCTTCGGCGAGGAAGCAGAGGCGGAAGAAGGCACAGGCGTCGTTGGTGGCGTTGATAGAATCGGCGCAGACACGGAACGACCCATCCTTTGTGCATTCGAATCGGGCCGGACAACAACGGGCGGCGGAAGCCCTACCTCACCTTCATCCTTCCCGACGACCCATTCAACGTTGGATGGGCCGGACCTCATTGGGGTCTGACTCTGATGATGCGGGTGGGGATGCGAGGTGTTGTATGGAGGAGGGGGGGAGTAGGCGTAGGGGTGGGGGTAATGCCACCTCCCAGAACCATTGCCGGAAGCAGAACCAGTACTAGACCCAGGGCCAGGACCAGGACCAGGATTTGGTGCAGGATAGGAATGGAGAGGAAGATAGGGATCGGGAGGAGGATCGGGGGCGTCAAGGCCTGTGAGAGACACAGGCGATGAGCGGATAGGGTAGCTTATAGAAGCTCCAGATACGTGTTTTAGGTCGGCGCCCTTCCATTTTGCTTTCATCTTTGAGTAGGAAGACTTGTGGTTTGGGTTGGAGTTGTTACGGGACTTCTGTGTCCCAAAAGGGAGGGACAGACTTTCTTCTGTCCCCGTATCTGTGGTGGTAGTTGTAACGGTAGTAATGGTGATGCCCTGGCTCTGACGCTTGTCTTCATCCTGGTTATTAATGGACCGAGGCAGCAGCCAGCGAGGAAGCAACCTGTCGAGCATCGCTAGAGTGCTCTGTGTGTGTGGGTGGGTGCAGTGTGTGGGCGTGGGCGCAGCCCGGAGGCCCACAGTAATATCAAGAGGGTAAACGAAAGCATGCACGCGATGGGGAGACTATATAGGACGGTTAGCAGGTGGAATGTTCGATATCCAATTGTTCGATGAAACTGTGTCTGATTCTTCCGCATGGTGCATGGTTTGCACATTATGATATGTATTATGTATTATGCAGGATGCTTCGAGGGGAGATGAGACCAAGACTGGCAAGAGTAATTCTTCGCTGATAGACCGTCGCTGAGTCTAATGGTGATCACACGAGGGCGGCATATGATGTATCATGCATCTGCATTATGCCGATCGCGATGGAGAGACGGGAGAAGCTGAGACCCAGATAGGCGTGGACAAAGGTCAGGCAGGACTCTATGCCGTTCCTGTTTTTGCCAGTACATGGAGCCGGTAGTTCCTTCCTTCATCTTCGAGCTTGGAATCGATGTGAACCTGTTTTTAGCCATTCAGTTATTCAAGTAGAAGTTTAGAAGACTCTGAAGCCGTAAAAAAGAACGAGGAGATTGGAAGCTGTCAGTATCCCTGTCGATCACATGCACGCCACTTCCTCGAGGCGCCTCCACATATCTGCAGAGTGCGCACAGTGACCGTTAGGCTATGCAATGAAGCTGAAAATGTGCCTCGTCAGCAGGTACACATGGCCCATCCGCTGAACAGGCACTTGTCGCGTTGGCGGGCATAAGAGTTTGTACTAGTAGCGTGTTCTGTGGGCGTAAGTATAGCCAAGGCGGCATGAGAGGAGAGGCAATCAAAGCGAGGTGGACGTGGACGGAGATGATCGTGTACGCGAAGCAATCTTTACATACGATCCGAATCGAACATCCTCAACGATAACGATATGGTATACAAAGCGACGTGAGATGATAAAAATATGCGCAATATAGAGGAGTGAAATCAGAGACCACAAAGTAGCATGATCATGGTATAAACGATAGCGGGAGTGAAGTGTGTAGCAGAATGGAGGGTAGAAAAACAAGAAACCGCTTGATTTAGAATGTTTTCCGGGGTATCACAGCATTCGGCGGGGCCTCAAGTTAGCGCGCGGGCTCTGTCGTCGCAGCCTCTGTCATCGCAGCCTCTGTTTTCTTCGTCTCCTTCTCAGTGGCCTCAGTGACCTCCTCAGCCTTCTTCTCTTCAGAGTCTTCCTCCTCCTGAGCCTTTGGCTCTAGCTTCAATGGTCCCTCAATCTCTCCGTCTGCCGACGACGCACTATCATCTGGCCCAGCCTCCAGTGTTGAACTCACATCTGCGCCTCCTTCCAACTCCTCTATATCGTCCTCTCCAGGTAGCGGCACACTCTCCGGCTTCACCGCTTTCGATGGCGATCCAGATCCAGATCCAGGCGCGTTCAGCTCAACCTCATTGACGCCTTTCGTCGCCTCCTTAACATATTTTTCCTCCTGTTTCTCGTGCTCGATCTTCGGTGCAGACGCGTGCTGTGACTCTAGCTCGGGTGTCGTCCCGGCTATGCTCTCCCCCCTGATCTTCTTCGTCTTGATATCCTCCATAGCTTCAACATCAGCATTACGTTCCAAAGATCTCTTCTTCCCTTTTGTCGGCGCATTGGACGTAGCTTGACGCGCGCGACGCGTTGATCAATTTTTGTGGGTATGTGGGGTAGACTGCTCACCATCCTCCGCCCAGGGTCTATCTGGTCTCAAAATAACGCCATTTGAGATTCTGCGGATTATATTAAACATTCTGGACGGTGATCTGGATTAATTCGACGCGTCTGACAGGCGGAGACAAGGGATGGGACAACAAGACCGATAGCAAATGACTGG
>JAGDQM010042205.1:0-15013 GCA_017580835.1 Termitomyces bulborhizus | reverse complement strand
AAAAATGCAGACACAATATGTAACAGACAAGGTATGAAGGAATGGAGACAGAAAGAAGGGGAAAAAGGAAAGGAAAATGGGGAGGGAGAGTGGATGCATGGAAGGGAACGGAATGTATAGGCTCAGGAAAGGATGTCCCCTTACAGCCCCTGCAGCAGCACCGCCAGCAAAGATCTCCATGGGAGTGCCCATAGACATTGACACTGCCAGGAGGAAGGGAGGAGTCCCTCCCTCTGCGTGCTGCCATTGTGGGAAGCCTGGGCACTGGGCTCATAGCTGCCTGGAAGGAGTTGATGTGCACTACCTGTCAGCTGACAAACAAGACTGCTCATCATAGAGCTCCTGGCCGCAAAGGATGCTTCAGGTGTACCCTCCCCCAAGGTGATGGATAGGACATCAGAGGATGGAGACAAGGACATGCCAGAGGATTTTTAGCATTGCAGTAGATGGACTGTATACCTCCACTGCCTAGCCCCAACTGCTTTGCATGTTTGTCCGTAGAATCTTTTAATGCAACTCCCTCTCTTGATTCTTCTACATGCAAACCAGTTGAGACCTCTGCAGCCATACTACTCCCTCTTCCTCCTACACCTGCCAAAGCTCCTCCCCCTCCCCAAGTGCACATCCCAAACTAGGAACTCTGTCTTCCATGCAAGTACACAGTGGCTTCCACCTCATCAGCTACCTCTCTCTCTCTGGAGGTAGAACTAGAGACTGGCTGGAATCTGGTTTGCAAATGGTGATGAAAGAAATGAGGTGGTCCACCTCCCATGCAAACTGGAACAAACTAGAAAAGGTCAAAGGCCACTCAGGTGTGGAGGGAAATGAAGGTGCAGATAAACTAGCAACAAAGGAACAACAAAGCCCACTCCAGACCTTATAGACCTTAAAGCACTGCCTGAATACTGCCTACAAGGGGCCAAACTCCAGAATATCATGCAGGCAACTGTATACAAAGGTATACTAGAGATGAAACCTACCCCTTATAGAAGAGGAAGAGAGACACACCTAGACACAACAAGATGGGCAATAAAGGACCACAATAGCAAGACACCCACTAACCCATGGATCTGGGGCTCAAGCCCTCCAGAAAGAGCCAAGGGCTTTCCTGTAGAAAGCCTTCCACAATGCTTTTTAGATAGGCAAATACAATATATAGAGAATTATGAACACTGAGCCCTCTGCCAACAATGTGATAATGCAACAGAAACCTTAGAACATATCCTAAGTGAGTGTAGCGTGTCAGGCCAAGAAGCAATATGGAAAATAGTAAAATGCCTACACGACCTGAGAGAAGTACCTTTTGATAAACCCCTCCCTAGGTCAAATACTAGGCTGCGGCATGGTCAAGAAGCAACCAATACAAAACAAAAAGGGAGCCAACAGATTCTCAAAACTCATAGTAGCTGAGGCAGCAAGGTCAATCTGGAAACTGACATGCCACTGGAAAATCACAGAGGGCGAAAACCCTGAGAAAATACCCACAGAAATAGAAGCAAAGAATAGAATAAGAAAGGCAGTCGCAAGGATCATCAAACTGGGCTGTTTGACCACAGATTCCGCCCCACCTGGCAAGGACACGACGGATGTGAAAGTGGTCCAGAACACCTGGAGAGGGATCTTTCCTATAGGAATAGACCCCCTTAAGACGCGGAGAATAAGTAACAAGGTTTTAGTGGGTATTGGCTAAGCCGAGTCCCACACTTAGTGCGTAAAAGCATTTCCTTCGGCGTGGCTCCTGTTTTATTGGCTAAAGATTGTATTCTGAAATGTAAGTCCCGATCCCGGGAAGTAAAAGTTGACTTTGTGAATTGTTTACTATCCTATCGTGATCACCACAAAAAAAATATCAAATAGATGCACAAAAAAAGGTGAAGTTTTTCAATGCCTATTTTCATAAATCATCTTTCTTTGAGAAACAAAATCGAAAAATTATAAGTTTTTCGTCCTGTTTACTGCAGCAAAAGAATGATGAAAAGGAATTATTTTACACCAGGAAACAATTGGGAAAAAGGTAGAAGTTTTCTTAGATATTTCCTATGAAAACATGTCATAGAAGTGCTATAACAGGTTTCTTTTCCCCTTTCTCTGGTGGAAACAGTTTCCAGTGCCAGCAGTGTACCGATCAAAATTTAGTGACCATATATGGTCACCAAGTTGCCCTAACACTCCACCACAGCCGTACTTCATGCGTTACTGTTGTTGTATGCGTGAGAACAGGACAGCGCTCATGCGAATTGACACTTGGCCTTGGGATGGACCAGGTGACCTCGCTTTCTCTGCCTGCCATAGTCCCGTTGTCCTCAAGGGGAAAGACATCGTCCACATGGCTGTCACTAGATTGGGTACCACGCGTCCGTAGTGTCACTAAAAGGGACATAATTCTGATAAGGGGACTGACTAGTTGCTGCTGAATCTCAGCTTCTCTGATCTTTTGGGTCGTATTATCCCAGGGAATCAGAACCAGGCACTACATATTCTCCGGCTGCCGTACCCTACGACAATTACCTCTTGCATCTCTGACAGCATTGGGAAATCCATCTTCCTCTTTCACACCTCAATGATTACCTCGCCTATCCTCCCAAGGCGGTATGAAGAGAAAGAGAGTATAACTGGCGAGGTCGCGGAGAACAAACATGTCAATGATCTTGATAGTCTCAGCCTACCTGAATCAGGTACTCCGGAGAGACAAGAAGCCGAACGCAAACTCGTTCGAAAGCTCGACTCAAGGTTATTACCGACTATCGTTGTCATATTCATTATGAACTACATTGATGTGGGCTTCCATAATCGTTTATGTAGACCATGCTGATACCAGTACGTAGCGAACTGCCGTGACAACTGCCAGGTTGAAAGGCATGCAGCAGGATCTGGGCATCTCGGGTCAGTGACTAGAATGATTGCTAATGCTTTGGCTGATACCTGCATAGATATTCAGTATGCTACAGTGATTGCGGTTCTTTATGCTTCGTATTGCCCAGCTCAAATACCTTCAAATATGGTATGAGTGCTTTCAGCCTGAGAAGTTGTACGATTTTGACTTACCTACGATCTGAACAGCTTCTAAATTACCTTTCGAGGTAAACCTGCGTTGATCCGGCTTGTTTGATCTGACCAAGTCACAGACCGTCTCTATACATTGGCCTCTGCGTAGTTCTCTGGGGACTTACTAGCACACTCACAGGTGTTCGTGGACCCATTTTTTCCAGAATTTTCTTTCATAATAGTGATAGGTGACGAAAAATTTCTCTGGGATCATAGCATGCCGTATATTTATTGGTCTGCCTGAGTCGGCATTTTATCCTGGAGCGTCGTATCTCTTGTCGCGATGGTACACAAAAAAGGTGAAGATTATTTCATCAAAGACTATAAAACTCATAGAACTACGCAGGAGTTAGCCTTTAGGCTTGCTATCCTGTATTCAGGGCTGCTGATTTCGAATGCGTTTGGATCCGTAAGCCGATCCATCTTTTAGATGGTAACGAACTGATATTGACGTTTTGTTGAGCTCATGGCTGCTGGTATCCTTGCAAATATGGAGGGAAAGCGCGGCATTCGGGCCTGGAGATGGTGCGAAATATAGCATTGTATCACTATCTATTGCGCTTTGCTTACTTTGCCTGGAGGCTGTTTTTTATTGAGGTATCACCAAAATTTCAAAGCACAACCGTTACATCGGTCATGTCTTTCATAGGGGGCAATTTCAATTATCATAGGGTTTTTTAGCATGTGAAGTGTGTTCCTGTTCATGCTTATTCACAATCCTTACACTGGTCCATAGGTGGCTTCTACCGGACTACGTGAGATCCATGTTCAATTGCGGTCGATTTCTGAACTGAATCTCCAGCCGCATAATACAATCTGGATGTCTCCTCATGAGCGACGTCTCGCTCTAGCCCGGATATCAGAAGACGCAGGAGAAGCAGATCAAGATAATTCAGAAGATTCGTGCGTTTTGTCCCTTCCAAGAATTAGACTGACGTCATTGATATGTCTCAAACATCGTAGACCACTGAAGGGACTCAGAATGGCTATTAGCGATCCGCTTGTCTTGATCTTTACTATTCAAACAATTTCACAGCTTTTAGGCCTCAGCTTTGTGAACTTCTTTCCGACGTATGTACATTGAACTCGTTTAAGCTATTACTTTGTGTTTATTCCTCTCCTTGAAGTCTCACTCAAACTCTGGGCTTCTCGACAACAATTAGCTTATTACTGGCCGCGTATGAGAGTACTCTAGCTTCTTTGTCCCTCATTATTGATCCACCACTTTAGGCCTCCTTGGGTGTTCGCGAGCATTGTCTGTTGCGTTAGCGCATGGCATGCGGATAGAACCGGAGAAAGATTCTTTCACATTGCTGGCTGGTGGTGGGGAGTCATAGCTGGCTTCATCATCGGACTTTCTACAATGAGGATTCCGGGTCGATATGTTGCGATGTTTCTGATGGCATCTGGATATGCTGGCAAGTTACTTCAAAGCACCATCATACATCCACATGTGATTCTTATATCAGGTTTTGCCATGGACCTTGTATGGGTGTCTAACTCAATTCCGCGTCCACCAGCGTATGGTAGTTATCGCTTTGCCGTGGATTTTTCTCAAACTTGTCGTATCTGACAGGAAACGTGCTGCAGCAATGGGAATTGTCAATGGTATTGGGAACTTGGGAAATCTGTTCGCTACGGTACCCGATTCGCTTTTCCCTGCATTCATGGATTTTTGTTATACAGAATTGGATCATACACGTGGAAGGCAGAATGGGGCCCCGAATATCACCAATCAATGCTTATTTCTCTCGCTGCTTTGGTATTTAGTACGATCCTTGCATGGAGTACGTTTCTTCTGTCACCAGAACCTGTTCAGGACTGAATCTTCTTGAAAGTGACAAGACGAATGTTGATTGAGAAGAACAAGAAATTGGATGCGGACGAAGATGCCGCTTTGAAAGATGCAGATAGGAACAGGGTCGAAGAGGCAGCTCGTCTGGAAGGCCTTACCTTTGAGCAAGCAATGGAAAGGCGGAAAGGTTATCGATATCTTTACTGATATACTTCATGTAGGCTGTGTGCCTTGACTTCTGGGATCGCACTCATGTTGAATAGCCATCAGATTGACATCACCTTAATATGAATCAGTTGTTGGTTGGTTGTTCGCAGACACCAGAGGGCAACACCACACTGCGCTTTGGGTATTCATGCTACTATGTCTTCGATTTTATCAGGTACCAGTATCAGGAAAACCGGAATTGTAAAGTTTAGCACAGCTAGGGCTCATTAGGGTAGTTAGAGGTGACTACCGTAGCTGACAATCGTGTGCGATAATAATCAAAGGGCATGTGAAGTTTTGTCAAATTTGGGCAAGCTACTGCTGATTACGAAGTGCTCTCTCAATATTGGGGAATTAAGTTGTATGATGCTCAATAGGATTCTGAACATGTGTGAAGTCGTTAACAAAGAATTTGCTAGACAAATCTAATACATTACTGCTGGTATTCTGCTAGTACTATAGGCCAAAACTTTGGTATGAGATGAACACTACGTCGGATGTCTGTGAGGGGCATGATGCTGCAAATATAATGACCATCACTATCCTTCAAGGGTGAGACCTTGAACATACTGTGATTTGGGTTCCAGTAATCAAGCGACGAGTACCATTCAATATAGACCAGATGGTTTGGCACGTTGATGCTGTTTTGAAGGAGAGTGGTGCCAATATATCTAGATACAAGCAAGCAAGCCTTGTCTCTACAGTTTTGGAGACCACAATACTCATATAATCTGTATAGGTGCATTAAACACCTAAAAGACTTGTGCTTCAGTCAGCATTCTAACACACAACTGCTATTGTATATGATGCATGGACAATAACTGGGCACTTAGCAGAAGCTTTGGATCTTGTCCAAGAAGAAAGAATATCAGTAATGGAGATAGATGAATTCTTGTCCACAACTGATCTGATCAGAAGTAGTGAGCCTACTTGCCTTCAAAAGACCTTCCAACCTTGGCTTCAGGGCCAAAAGGCAGGAATTGTAAGGTTCACCAAGCTGCAGACACAATGGATCTGATTGTGTTAGCATGAATAATCATAAAATCCGTAAACACAAGTAATGCAAAATAATGTCAATGTGAGATTAACAAAAAAAGAATACAGATAGAGAGCACAGGAAAAGTGCCAACTGATAATTTTAAGTATGAGCACAATGCATAATGTCAAGCAGAACCTTAAATATTCTCACAGCTTGAAAGGCATTTGAGACTAGCCTGATGCTTATGCAAGCATCCTTTTCTTTAAGGTTAAGCAGGTAATTGTGCATGCCATTTTAGTTTTAGTATATATCAAGATGAATAAAGCTTGAGCCACTCTCTATCAAATCTCTATGAGGACCACACAGGAGCTACAACAAGATAACTATGCTGATCAGATGAAGATTGATGTCTTGTTCCAGAAGGAAGAAGGAAACTATTAGAATGGTATGTATGTTGTACTTAAGGGATATAACACCCTGCTGATTCAATGTTTATCCCTGGAAGCTTAAGAATTGCTTGTACAGTTTCTATGAAGACATAGAAAAGGTATCTGGTGACTTTGTTAGAGAGTGGTATCACTTGGTGGATCCACTAAAGCATAAAAGGCCACCAATCTCATCAAATGTGAAAAGTATCTTTTTTGAGCTAGCACAGTCCATGAAATTGTTATATTATCTAAAATATTTCTAATGTGAGCATACCTAATTGGATCAAGCTATGGATACATCAATAAGAAACTATTCTACATCCTGCAGTTGTCATGACTCTACAAAATACTTTTCTTGTATCAGACAAAGGATCACTATTAGTTCTAAAGATGCTAAATTGCTCAGCTCATTACTCATACAACATCAAGATGAATTAGAGGTGATGACACCAATAGCTATATTGGTGGCAACTAGTAGAAGTAGATCCATGCTGCAATTGAGCATCAGATACATGTTGCATTCATGCAGTTGTCTGTGGAGTCTAAGAAACCAGGTCTGCCAAGCCTTTAACCCTAACCTCTATGAAGGAGTATATGACACATATATCATATATCTCAATAAAATTGGGACTTTGCCTGCAAAATATAATTTTATCATGTATGAACTGTATAAAAAGGCTACATAAGTGGCTATGCTTCTCTATCAAAGTACTGTCTGTTTGCTCATTCTTGCCTAGTGCAGGTACTCAGGTTCATTGAAGTAACTTTGGAGGTGCTGATATTGACTTTTCTGGGATATCTGATTAAGAATACCACCTTTGTAGTGCTGATTATCAAAATTTTCTAAATCTTATGGAGAACATGCATAAATACCTATTCTATTGGGCAAATCTACAATATCAACAAGATAGCAAGGGGTAAAAGAGCTAAAAAGTGCATTTCCAATAAACCTGAAATAACTTGCCTAAACTATGGTTGTAGGGTTGGAAAACCGCTTGATAATTTAGTGAAATTGTGTGTAGTTATAAAGTGCTATCTTGTCCAATCTTAATCTCTAGTAAGCTATGGGTAAATATGCAAATGAGTGAAATATACATAGCTAGGCATAACTAGCTTTGAATTTCCAGTTTCCTAGATGAGAGAGAGGAATTTTTATAGGAATCCTCCACTACTCTATAGCTGTGTAATTGTATCAAGACAGAGTTCAATTAGCACTCATTATGGTACAAATCAAGTTTACAAAGAATGATTTTGAGTTCAATTACCACTCATTATGGTACAAATCAAGTTTACAAAGAATGATTTTAGTTTCTTACTAGATAACCAACAATTGTTACATTAGTTACAAGTTAGAACAATCTTTCATGGTTCATGCAGTAGCTAAATCAGGCCACAATATTAGATTGACTAGAGATCCATTTATGAAATACAAGATGTTGTCTTACATAATTAAGCTATCTTGTCCTAACACATTGGTGATGTGTGTAACTAGTGTGATATTCTGTTATATACCCCCCCATTAGACCAATTACTTAGTCTAGTCAATGGATACAGTGGATGTGGTAAACTACTACTTTGAGAACAAGGTAAGGACTGAGTGGGCAGGCATGGATGGTGCCCTGGTAAAGAAGAAGAAGACACTAGCTCAGAGCTATCTAACAATTATCAGCAAAGGACAGTCTCATTTGAGACCAACTAATCTGAACTTCTGCATTATTTGGGGTGACCCAAGATAGTTCTAGTGGTTTTATTGCAGTATCTTTATCAATCTGAGCATTTAGTATGTTAAGAATAAGTACAAGGGATAGAGTTAGATAGTTTTGGCACCTAAAAGTTATCCAGATTAGAAGGTAAGCTCTACTCTCCCTTAATCTGGATGTTATCTGGGTTAAGAGCTATATCCTTATTGAAGTAAATATTCCTTTCAATAATAACCTTTTATTTAGCTGGCCAATGTATCCTGTAACCCTTTGACTGATTATCAACACCAGTAAACTCCCCTTCTTTGACTTTTGACTCTAGTTTGTCTGCTTTATGCAGTTTGATCTAAGTATGTGCACCCCATTCTTAGACCATTAAGATATGAGGTTTGTGTAAGGGAACATCCAATATCTTATTGGATTGTCAACACTATATGGTCTTAGTCATACATCTTGCATCATTCCTAGCATTTGGACCAACCAGCTACCTTAGCTCCAGCAACCCTCCATCATCATTAGTTGGCTTGTATGAGTCATTGGACCTTATTCTCCTTTGATGCATTGATTGACATTCTCACTTACATACTGGGGCCTGTTTATCACATATAGCATTAGTCATAGCACAGCCACCAATGTATAGCTGATCTACAGGATAGAATATCCTCAGATCAATCAATAGCAGTGTCTTCTGGCCTATCCATTGACTGACTGTCAGCTCCTTAGTGTTGTCCTTGCTTGCTTGTGCCATCTCTTGTGTGTTTTGCTTGCCCTGCTGCTGCTTGTTGGCTCTACTGCTTGCTTGTTGCCACACTTGCTTGCCCTGACCCCTGAGTTTGGCCTCACCTTGTGAGGAGTATCTCACATCACAAGCACCCCCTTACAGTTTGACTTTTATTGCTCTATAATGTAGTATGATGTCATTAGAAATAGCATAAGTTGGTGTTTAATTTATTAGCTAGACTAATTGTACAATTTGCATGTTTAGTCATGCTATCAGACTAAGAAGAATGGTGTACCATAAGATGACAAACATTACTAGCAGCATCTTGATAGGCTCTCATTTATGCTATAGGTCTTGATACTTGTGTTGTAGTAGGCTTTAATATTGTTTGTGGTGCAAAGTATACTTTATTGAGTAAGATTAGGACTGATTTTACCCCTTTTTTCATTGATAAATAGGTCACCTCTGCTAGTGGCATTAAATGTTATCTGTTGGCTTCATGAACAGGTTCAGGATTGATTTTCCGGTAATTCAGGAACCTCTCACAAGATGGCAAAGAATGGCTTCTGGTACCATAGTCAATATTGATGCTAGGCATTGCTGCTAGTATTGTCATCAGGGGGTGTCAATAGTGAGAAAAGTGAGGAATGCATACAGTGGCTCAAAAAGTTGTCCCAATGTTTCATACTTTTTGAAAGATGACATTGGCATGAAGGATGGGAAGTACCTAAAATCCTAATTAGATCACGTAAAATACTATGGCATTGTAGCTACAAATGAACCTATGCTTATGTAATTGAGATCAGAACTGATGGAGCAATAGCCATTTTAAAATATTCACTCATTGGGACAGTTTTTTGAGCATCTCTAATTTTAGTATCTAGTACTTTGTATGTCCTCCATTTGCCTTGATAACTGCTTGAATCCTTCTAGGCATGCTTTCTATTAGTCTTTGGCATACCTCTGGTGGTATTTCATCTTACTCCTTTGCTACCCTCTCCCATAATTCATGAACACCATGAGGTGTTTCATACTGCCTAAGTTGCTCCTTGAGGTACTCTCAGAGATGTTCAATCAGGTTGAGATCAGGGGATTGGGCTGGCCACCAAAGGACATCAAAGTTGTTGTCCTCAAACTACTTGTTAGCCCTCTTGGAGTTTTGAGTTATTGTCCTGTTGAAAGTAGTAGGCACTCTCCTCCATCTCCAACTTCTCAAAGCTCTCCTTTGTTCTATCATCTACAATTTCACAGTACTGCTCTGCATTCATGATTCCCACCATCTCCATAAGCTTTCCTACTCCATTCCAACTCATACAGCCCCATGAGATTATTCCCTCCTCCATGCTTCATAGTAGGTGTAGTTGTTTGGTCTGAAATGCCTTCTCCTCATAGCTTCCACACATACTGCTTCCCATCTGACCCAATCCTGTTAATCTTTGTCTCATCTGTCTACAACACCCTTTTCTAGTCCTCTATAGTCCAGTTCCAATGCTCCTGAGCCTATTTAAGCTGTAGTTGTCAATGTCTAGCTTTGAGCATAGGAACTTTTCTCTTGGTAGCAGACCAATACCCCTCCTCCTTCAACACATTCTGGTCAGTCTGAGGAGATATAGGGTTAGAAATGGTGTTGTTGATAAAATTGGTGGCCTGGACAGCTGTATTAAGTCTCTGTGAGAGGACGCTCACAATGTGGGATACTCCTCACATGGCAAGGCTGAACTCAGGGGTCAAGACAAGTGAGCATGGCGACGAGCAAGTCATAACGGCCCACTGGCAGTGGCAACAAGCAGGCAGATGCAAAGAGAAGAAAACAGGCAAGTGAGGACAACACTATGGAGCTTATAGTTGTTCTAGTGTATAGGCCCAAAAGAACTGCTATTGCTAGGAGTGGGGATACTCCATATCCCACTCCTACCTATATACTACATTGGTAGTACCTATTACTACGATACTTTGACTAATAGGTCTAGTCTGTACTAAGTACCATGAAGTAAGCAAATATCAGCATGAGTAAGCCAGTCAATGGCATAAAGCCTGCCAGGAAGAGCATCCAGAGACTGACTAATATAGTGGGTTCAGGGGCAACCAGCTGACCTATAAGGCGAGGCACCAAGATGGGAAGGGAGTAGAAAAGACGGAGCAGCCCTGGGAGACTGGCTAGAGAGATGCCGGAGTCTGGAGGCTAAGCCTGGCTAGGGTTGGACATGACTGTGGCAGTGCTACTGTCAACAAGTTGGAGGTTCCCTTACAGTCTCCAAGTTGAGATTTGTCAAACAATAGCCTGTTTATCACATGAAGTAAGCTTAGCAGGATGGCCTCCAGGATTGTTTTCCTTATCCATCTCCAACTCTCTACCAATCCTCCTAATAGTAGACTTCCTTAGACCAGTTTGAGCCCCAATCTGACACAAAGAATATCCTTGAGCAAGAAGAGAAGCAACAGTAGAGTGCTATGCAGGAGGAATAGGTTTCATAATGGTGGTTAAAGGTCAAGATGTGGATCAACCAACTTGAACCACTTTCAAGTATTTTCAAACATGGTCACATGACTCTGTCTGTATTCTGACATGCAACTTACTCTGACTAAAACAGGAATAAACCTGAAAAATTAGAGATGCTCAAAAAACTGTCCTAATGAGTGAAGATTTTAAAATAGTCATTGCTCCATCAGTTTTGATTTTAGTTACATACACCTAGGCCCATTTTGTAGCTACAATGCCTCAGTATTTTACATGATTTAATCAGGATTTTAGATACTTCCCATCCCCTGTGCCAATGTCATCTTTCAAAAAGTATGAAACATTGCGACAGTTTTTGGAGCTACTGTAACTGTTGTCCTTTTCTTCAGTTTTTGCAGCATTTGCTAACTTTGGTTTGTCTTTCCTGCCATCCTAAAAACACTTTTCCTCAGTATGTCTATCTTCATCACAGTTATTATAATGTCACTTTTCTTTGTCCTTTGGCTTATTCTTTCCTTTGTTCTCTTTAGAGTCATTACAAGCCTTTGTATGGACTGCAATAATTGCCTTGTCCTGACAAATAATATCAGTCTCAATGACAGTACTATTTGCTTCTTTATTAAAGTGTTATATGAGATCCCTTCCTTTGGGGTATATGTAGATGTAGTGAGTGACATGAACAAAGGTTTGTATGCAGGGCCAAGTGATAGAAATTTATAGATATAACTATAACTGACAAAGGATGCATCAGATAATGAGCAACCAATTTTAGCTAATTGCTCATTAAGAACAACTAGGTTGGTAAGATAATGTATACATGTCAATTTTGGCATTCTTTGCATATTTTTTATTCTGTAACTGAGCAAAGAGATTGGTCTCATATATACATAGCGCCTTTCCTGTGCCTCTCCCAAAGGTTACAGTCCCAATTGTTCCCACAGGCCCTATGAGACCTATGCAGATCCCATTGGGCAGTGTAACAGTGCTGCCATTGTCTAGACCTGGTGTGGCTAGGTGTGAAGTCAAAGTTGGCCAGGTAGAAGGACTAGTGGGCTTGTCATCAGTTGAGCTTTTTTGTAGTGCAGAAGTACTTCAGGTTCTTGTGATCTGTCCAGACTTCAAACTGATGCCTGGCCCCTTCTAGGAAGTGACACCATTCTTCAAAGGAATAGATGATTGCCAGCATCTCCTTGTCATGGATCTTGTAATTGCGTTCCATAGCATTGAGACTCTTAGAGTAGAATGCAATGGGGTGCCACTTCCCATCTTCCTTAGACTACTGGGATAGAACAGCTCCAGTGGCAAAGTCTGAGCTATCTGCCTTAAATGGAAGATTGTCATCAGGGGAAATAAGAACAGGTTGTGAGTTCACTACATGCTTCAAGGTCTTGAAGGCTGTCTGTTGGGCACCTGTCCACTACCAAGAAGTCAATCAAAGAGGGGGCAGGCATGATGTGAGAAGTCTTGGATAAACTGCCAGTAGTGGCTAGGGCTGCAGTGATGCTCAAGGCAGGTTGACAGACAGGGACTTGCTCTGTCCACAGTCAGGAGTGGTGGCTGGACCAGGGAGTTCTCACTTTCTGAGGATGCATCCACATGTCAAATGACCCAGAGCTGAGGTAATAGTTTGTAGAACAGCACTACAATTCAAAGGTTGCAGGACACCCTGGACACTGGAAGACTCTGGAGCTGGTATCACATAACTACTGGTGGCTCCAGATGTTGCATTATATTGGAGCCTACACCAGCACCTGTGACATGTGCCTCAGGACCAAGCCCTCCCTGTGGGCAAGCTGCACCCTCTTCCCCTCCCTGAGGACAGGTGGAGTGTGGTCTCAGTTGACTTCATCTTAGAACTACCAGAGATGCACAGCTATGGTGCCATCATGGTTGTTGTGGATAGTGTAGGGAAGAGAGTGCAGTTCATTCCCACCACTTCCACCTGCTCTGCGCTAGGTGCTGCTAATCTGTACTGTAAGAAGGTCTGGAAGCTTCATGGCCTCTCTCATGCCTTTGTATCAGATCAAGGCCCTGAGTTTGTTGCAGAATTCACCAGGGAGCTGTACTAACAGGAATCAAATTTCAGACCTCCACAGCATATCATCCCTAGTCAGATGGTCAGACCAAGCACGTCAACCAGGAGTTAGAACAGTACCTCTGGATCTTCTGTAGCAAGCAGCAAGACAACTGGGGTGAGCTGCTTCCTGATCTGGAGTTCCAGTACAACAACCATGTGCATTCTGCAATGCAGGCCACTCTCTTCCTGCTGGATACTGGACACAATCCTTGCATGAGTTTTGAGCCATGCCAATGCCCCTCTTGGAATGAGTCAGTCAACAAGTTTGTGAATTGCATGAAGGAGGTGCAGGAGGAGGCAAGAGCTGCCTTATCCAAGGCTAAGGATGGCATGGCCTGGTACTACAACTAGCATTGGACTCCTGCACCAGAATACCTTCCTGGAGACAGGGTCTACCTAGATGCTGAGGACATTTAGACTACACACTCGTCCAAGAAACTCTCTCACAAGTTCCTGGGCCCATACATGATTGAGCATGCAGTGGGATGTCTGGCATACCACCTGCACTTACCCCATGCAATGCATGGTATTCATCCAGTCTTTCATGTAATCAAGCCCTGGCCTGCAGTTGCCAATCCAATTCCAGGTCAATGGACAGACCCCCCACCACTGCCAGATTGTGGACAATGAAGAGTACTATGAGGTCAAGGCAATCCTAGACAGTTGCATCTTTCACTCCAAGCTCCAGTCTTGGGTCAAGTGGAAGGGCTATGGGCATGAGGATGCCTCCTAGGAACCAGTGGAAGGTGTCAGGGCCCCTATTTGGATGAAGGAATTCTATGAAAGGCACCCAGATGCTGTTAGAAACAGTTCCTCACTAGATAGAACAATACAGGATTATTCCTCAGCTCGTTATAATCGACTATAGGACTGTACCTAGATAGAACAATACAGGATTATTCTACGGCGCAGTCAGTAAATGTACATGTCCATGGTAACTGTAAGTTTTACTCACCCTCAGCTCGTTATAATCGACTGAGGGTAATGTTCTGTATGTACGTGTTTTTTATATGTAGGTGAATGGACACGTGATGATGCGTGGTGACCATCGTTACCGTCCAACACTCCTCCTCACCACGCATAACGATACTCCTCCTCGCGTGGGATCGTGGTGGCTCATCTGAGACCAAGTCGGGGTCGGAGATACTTGAAGGCAGGTGCAGCTAATGCTTTCGTGAATATGTCGGCGGTGTTCTCTTTTGATTGAATGGGATGTAGAACTAGCTCTCCAGACTGCACGTGTTCGCGGAGGAAGTGGTACTTTATGTCTACATGCTTCACGCGTGCATGTAACAGCGGGTCCTCGGACAGGGCGATCGTGGAGTCGTTGTTGCAGAAGATGGGTGTCGGTTGATATGTACAGTTGATGTCGATATTCTCCAGTAGCGCACGTAACCAGATCCCCTCTTGCGCACTTTCGAATGCCGCCATATACTCGGCTTCGCAGGACGAGGCAGCAACGGTTTTTTGTTTCCTGACAGCCCACAAAACAGCCCTGGTGCCGAGATCCCAAGCATATCCCCCGACACTCCTCCTCGTGTCAAGGCAGCTGGCCCAGTCTGAATCCGTGAACCCCCTCAATTTGACATCCTCCTTCCCTCCT
>JAGDQM010042204.1:0-15114 GCA_017580835.1 Termitomyces bulborhizus | reverse complement strand
TTCTTGCAGCCATTAATGGGACCCATTGATCCACTTCGATTGTAGAGGACCCTCATTTCTTGGACCCCCTTGTCATGAATGACCGAACGACATGCTCCACCCACTCGTCTATCGGTAGAAGAGGCTTCAGACACGAAGTTCTCGCTCGTGATAACATTTGCATTGTAACGGGAATGGGGAGGAATTATTGTCAGGCCTGTCACGTAGTTCCACATGCGAAGGGAGACAAGGTGCATTTCAAAATATCCCATTCAGTGTCTTTAGTTCTCATTTTCGATCAAGTATTTGGATTTCCTCAGCAACGACCGACTGAAACCTCTCCAAAGGCCTTTACGGGGCATCAATGACATTCGTAATGGGCTCTTGTTGACTGCCGCTCTTCATTCAGCTTTTGGAAGCTCCCTTGTAGCTTTTCTGCCGGTCAGCCATTTCATCATCTTCCATCTATCGTACTTTATAACTTAGTCTATAGTTACCGAATTGGGCCATGGAGTTGGATGACATCCCTGCCCGTGATTCACGATCGTCTGATATCCTTTCGATAATCTTCCCAGATGGCGTTCCTGAACCGCCCTCTAATCGCCTCATTTTCCAATATTTCACGCATGAAAACGACCCTATCCGTCTATTAGGCCCTCATAACTGCAATGCACGAATATCTAACAGTGAAGATTGGCCACCGCCTCAAATATTTGACATTGCATATGCGGCCGCTGCCCTCAAGGCATGGGGAGAACCTGGGTTCATTTCAGCCGCTCGAGATTCTACCCGGCACTATTCTGCGAGGCGCTCGGACAAGGAGGCACATGAACTCGAAAGGAAACGCGTTAGAGAACGGGCAGTCAAACGATCAAAAACCTCTGATTCAAGAACAGGTAGCACCCTTGATGATATCACATCTGGCAGCATGATTCCACTTGTTCTCGCTATCTGGCGGAGAAATTCCGAAAGTGCCTTTCGCCGAGCACGTCAAGTTCAGAAGGAGAGATTGAAGGAGGAGATAGTACAGTGGCGCTCTAATGTTGCCGAGGAGGCAAAGATTGACCAATCAAATGTACCCATCCACTAGCATTTGTCAAAGCTGATTGTTCTTTCTCCCTTTCTCAAATACACCAAGAATACACTGAGAGTTGATATTGACACCTATTATGGCCTGGTAGAGCAAGCGGCAGGGGTTTGATTCCCCTTCAGTGTGAGGGGCTGCGGTGGCTCAGCTGGCACCGATGTGATGTCGGTTGTAGATATGGTGAAAATACGTAATCAAAAAATTACCAAAAGAAAAAAGATAAGATTGTTAAGCTACCACTATCTATCTTTCTTTCTATCTATCCATCCGCGCACGCACGCATGACGCTCGACATACTCAGCTTCATCGACAGCAAAGGCGGGAACGCCGACGAGATCCGCGATTCTCAGCGCAAGCGCGGGCACTCTGTCGAGATCGTAGACGAAGTTATCGGGATGTACGCCGAGTGGGTCAAAAGTCCGTCGTTTCCGTCTCTCTGTCTCTGTCTCTGTCTCTGTCTCCCCTTCCCTTCCCATGCCATGCCATCCCATCCTCCTTTATCCTCTTGTGTCCGACATACATGCGTGCGATACTGATACTCACGTATACTTTTATCATTTCTCCGATCAGTGGACTTTGATACGAACGCGCTCAGAAAAAAAGTGAACGAGGTGCAGAAACAGATCGCTGCTAAGAAAAAGGTGAGGTGAGCTGCGGCGGTGTATGGGTGAGAGACTTACTCAGACGCGCGTGCGTGTGTATAGGCTAAAGAGCCCGCGGACGATCTTGTTGGGGAGAAAAAAGCGATAGATGCAGAGGTTGAGGCGAAGAAGAAGGAGGCGAGGGAGTTTGAGGTCAGGATGAGGCAAAAGGCTGGGACGGTTGGGAATATCGTCGGTGCGGGTGTGCCGGTTAGTATAACTGAGGTGCGTTGAGCAGGGTTTTGCTTTTGTTTTGTTTTTATTCTATTTTATTTTTCTTTTGAGATGATAGGACGATAATACGACGATACGGACGTGGTTTCCGCAGGGAGAGAGTGAGGAGCCTGCGGTTCGATCGGAGATTTTGCCGCACCATGAGGTGCTTTTGAGGTTGGATGCGATGGATCTGGATCGGGGTGTGGTTTATTTTTTTTTCCCTGTGTGGTGGTATGTATGAACACATCTCCCAGGTGCAAAGATCGCAGGACATCGAGGGTACTTCCTCACGAACGATGGGATTGATCTGAATCAGGCATTGATTTCATATGGATTGGACTATCTACGCGGGAAAGGGTACAAAAAGATCCAGCCGCCGTTTTTTATGAATAAGGATCAGATGGCCAAGACGGCGCAGCTTGACCAGTTCGACGAGGAATTGTACAAGGTTTTTTTAAATTCGTTTTTGTGATTACTCTTCGTGCCCTGCTCAACAAGCCCGCACAGGTCATCGGCTCAGACGACGAGAAATACCTCATCGCGACATCTGAGCAGCCCATTTCAGCCTACCATTCTGATGAATGGTTCGAAAGTCCCGAAACGCAGCTGCCGATCAAGTACGCCGGGTATTCTACGTGTTTCCGTAAGGAAGCTGGGTCGGCAGGGCGGGATATGTGGGGTATCTTCCGGGTGCATCAGTTTGAAAAGGTGGAGCAGTTTGTGATCACGGACCCCAAGTCGAGCTGGGAGATGTTTGAGACGATGATCGCGAATAGTGAGGGGTTCTATCAGAGCCTGGGGCTGAGGTACCGCGTGGTGGGTATTGTGTCTGGGGCGCTGAACTTGGCGGCGGCGCAAAAGTATGATTTGGAGGCGTGGTTCCCGTTCCAGAGGGCGTACAAGGAGTTGGTGTCTGTTTCGAATTGCACGGATTATCGTGAGTGGGGTGCGTAAGTGATGGATGATGTTGATCTGATTATTTGGATGCAGAGGCGCGCAAGCTGGAGGTGAGGTGCGGGATCAAGAACAAGGAACAGACGAGAAAGGTGTATGTGCACATGCTGAATGGGACGTTGTGCGCGACGGAGCGTGCGCTGTGCTGCTTGGTTGAAAACTACCAGACGAGCGAGGTTTGTTTGTTTTGGAGACTGTTGAAATCTTTATTTTATTTTTTTTGAATAGGGCGTGGTTATCCCAGAAGCACTGCGACCATACATGGGAGGACGAGAGTTTCTGCCGTTTGTCAAGGAACTGCCCAAGGGCCTGCAGAAAAAGACGGTGTAATAAATGTTTGTTTATATAGTGGCTGTGCAGAAATACCACGTCTCCACGAATTATTTGTTTTCTTGCAAAAGATGTTGCCGTTGGCTGTGGAGGAAGACAAGATCCACAGCTCAAGATGGACTCGGCCAATAAATGTCGGAATTCCTTCCCGCCGTCCGCGCATTCTCGTCCCAAACTTCCGTCCTCGTCGTCACTCACGACGTCCTCTTCTCGTCGCCCTCGCCTGCATCGCCCTCTTTCTCACTTGGATCATCCTTCCTCGCAGACCCCAGTCTCAGTCTTGGCCTGCTCCCTCTCCCACCGAAAAGTCTACTCTTGTCTTTAAGCGCCAGCATCTCCAGCGCATATGGAAATGGGAGATTGCAAGCGGCCATTTCCCCAGCGCACAGTCCAGTGAGATCCTTCATTTCATTTCATTTTTTTTAATTTATCACTTGTCTGTGCAGTTCCAAGACAGATTGCATTAAAACTTGCGCCCCTCAACCCTGCTCTTCCCCATCAAGCCAAGTCTTCTGACGACCGCGGCACCCACACACACGGTGTCGGTCCAAAACGCACTTATCTCGACATTCAGAGCGTATATCCCAATGTCGCTTATCCTCCCCGTCCAGTCCCCGGCAGTGTCGCCGACATGGACACTATCATGAAATATTGTAATTTTTCTGCAAACAAGGTGTGTCTTCTTATTCATAACACATCATCACCAACAAACCTACCTCTAGTACGTGCGAGATTGTCTCCAAGTCCTTCGCGTAGGCGGGGGTCTCGACAATGGCCGCAGAACACGCAGAGGAAACACCGACGACTGGAAATACATTTACACAGAGTATAATGCCACAGAGCTCCAGCACACCACCACAGTGCCCTCCATCACCGACGACAACGACAACGACGACCTTGAACCAGGTCTCGTCCACAAACGCAACGCCGAACTCGAGACGCACGTCGTCCTCCCCGTACCCAAAAAATACCGCCCGTCCTCGTCCCTCCAGTCCCCCTGCGACCCCGAAAACCCAAGACTGTTCCACATGTTCTGGACCGGTCCATTCACAGACAAACCCTACCTCGCCCTGCTCTCGTTCCTGTACACCCAAAACACAGGCATCCATCTCAAAGAATGGCCTGCCCAGTCGCCCGTGTGCCGTCCCCAGTTCTGGCTCTGGATCAACCCCGGGCCCGCTGCCTCCGTTCCCAATCCATCAGCGTACCAAGACATGTACGCTCAGCTCAAGACCAGCCCGTGGGCGTCCCCGTTCCTCCATCCGCGCTTCAAAGACGTCATCAAGTTCAAGCTCTGGAACACCACCGAGCAGCTCGACGGCGTTCCAGAGATCAAAGACGAATGGCGGAGCTTCAAGACGCTGTTCAACTCTGGCGGGCACGTTATTAGTGTCCCTCACGACAAGAAGAAGAACAACAACAAAGATGCTTTCGTCTCTGCGGAGAACGAGACGACGACGACGACGACGACGACAAAGCAAAACGGGGGAGGGGAAGAAGAAGACATGCTTAACCGCACCGGCTCAAAGTCGTCCTCATCATACGACCGGCTCTCCGTCATTCTCTCCGACATGGCCCGCTTCATCCTGTGCCACCGGTTCGGCGGCATCTACCTCGACGCCGACACTATATTCCTGCGCGACTGGGAAGAACTCTGGGGCTGGAAAGGCGCGTTCGCGTACCGCTGGTCCCGGCTTGACAAATACAACACTGCAGTGCTCAAGATGCACCGCGGCAGCGCCCTCGGCACGTTCTTGTTCCGCACCGCGCTGAAAAACGGACTCGATTTTCATCCGATGAGCGTCAGCTCGTATACTGCCGATGCGTATCTGGAGCCCCTGCTGTTGAGGCTCCCCGATGCCCTGTTCGATTCGGCGTGGTTGAACACGGAAAATTATCAGAGGGACCGACCGCCCCAGCCTTATTTCACAGAGTATGTCTTCGTCGTGTTCGTATCTCGTGGTTTAGATGGGAGTACTTATGGATGAATGTATAGATTCGCAGACTTTTTCGATACGCCCGCACAGAATAGCGCAGCTCCGCAGGCGTTGGGTTTCGATGGGTTCTTTAAAGGAGCGTATTCGTACCACTTTCATAATTTCTGGTGCGTTTTCGTCGGTGCTTTTTTTTTTGCGCTTGCTCACTCGGTTTAGGTGGAAACCTTTCGACCCGTCGCGGAATTGGCCCGACCTCGGACCGCGGTTCAGAGCAGGCGAGTCCGCCGCGCGCGCGGCGCTCAATGCCGAGAAGGAGTCGGGTTCTTCGCGGTATGGGGAGGAAAAGGCGGAAGACGAAGATGAAGGAGGAGAAGAGGATTCTGTTGAGATGGATAAACGAGATTTGGACTGGTCGACGGTGCTGAAGAGGACGTTTGAGGCGTATGTGAGGGGCGAGAGACCGAATATGTATGGGGAGTGGTTGGTTTGGTAGTTGTTGGTGTTGGTGTTGGTGTTGATGTTGGTGCTCTTTGGTTTATTGAGCTTTTGAGCAGGAGGGGGTGGGGGTGGGTAGGACAGGGTAAAGAGGGAAGGGGACACGACGACCTTGTTCTTTTCTCAACGTAGGCCGCGTACACCCAGTCAACCCATTACATAGTATACATAACATTACGTATAATTGACGGTTGGGAGAGGTGAGCTTGAGCGGGCCCGGCGTGTTGTTCCAGCGCCAGGGGGTCATTTGTCTCGAGTATGTTGTATATATATTTATTCAATAGAGTATGTGGGGGGCTCAAGTATATATCACTATTACTTTGATGATACATTTCGAGATTTCCCAGCCTGTGGAACAGACGTCGACTCCCAACCAGCCACGATGAAAAGTTTTCTTCTTCGCCGATCCCGTTTGCGGTATTGCACCCATCGCGGAGTAGTGAGTGATTCGTCTCCCTGCGGAAAATTGGGAGAATCAAGGTCGAGACTATGTAGGATCATATGATCCCCCATGGATCTCCTAGCTTCTTCACCAAGGTATGAACGAACACCAGGGAGAAACCCCTTCCCGAGTCTTCTCCGGTTCCGAGCTTCTACAGACACATAAACACATATATAGATATATATATATTTACAGTTCCTACAGCTTGCATTTTTTTTTCTTTGTCCACCCAAGGAAATTTTATTCTTCCTCTGCGTACGTAGGTTGCCACGCCTATACATAGTCGGCTCCAAGACGAACAACCCGATTGTTTAAAAGTGGTTTATATATATGCATACATACATAGAAGACGAAGCAACCAAGCAAAAACCATATGAGTTGTCTGAATATGCTTTTGTTCCGTTTTTGTTTTTCTTGTTTTTCTTGTCAGTCACCTGTGCTTTGCCGATGTGCCATGTGCCATGTGTCCAGGTTCATTGGAGTTGGGGGGAGATCCGTGGCTCCATAGGATCATTCGTCGGGGATTGGCATAGTCCACTTCGATATGATTCTCAATTCTATGTCTTTGATAAGTGTATGGAATTTGCATACATAGTCGACGGGGAGATTCCAGAGGCCGGAACGCGCGGCCGGTCCGAGACGGTCGTCGAGTCGTATATATAAAACCTTTGATAAGAAGAAGGAGGAGGAAGAGGAGGTTCTTCGCAATGGTCGCCGAGATCAAGAAAGTTCTGGGAATTCTCTGTTTAGCTGTCCCGGCGCAGGTCTTTGGTCAGCGTGAGTCCCCCCCTCTTCCCCCCTTTCAATGTTCAAGCTGAAAAGCATCAATCACCCATTGACTCGGACATTTCTTTCGAATAATATGCTTACCGTAATCTAGTTGCGCCAAAGAAGTTCAATACGATACCGCTTGGAAAAGTCAGGCCCGCAGGATGGCTTATGGATCAGGTATCTGTTTTTACCTCTTTTTCTTTCGAGGAGGGTTATCCGGAGGTTTCGATACGAGAACTGACGGTTTTACGTAGCTTGTTGTTCAGACTAATGGCCTGGCTGGGCATTTGCACGAGTTTTACAACTAGTAAGAGATATATATGATACCATAGATTGATTGACTTTTTATTTAAAAAAAACCCTCCCAAGCGTCGCAGAGACGGATTGGACGGGAGGGCGGTCGTACTACTCAAACCTCGAAGAAGGTTCGTCATTTCATTCTCCCATGGCTATCACCCGAAATCCTGACATGGATATTTTGGTTAACCGTAACCCAGCTGGAAGCTACTGGTTTGTCCGTCAATTCCTATTTGCTCGTTCGACCCAGTCCCGTTCACACGATGCATTTTCGTTATTACGGTAGAACGCCATGGTCCCTAACGGCGTACTCGTTAATGACACAGTCATCAACGCAAAGACCTCGGAATTTTTGTCCTATGTTTTGAGCCACCAAGATTCTACCGGCTGGCTAGGACCGGAGGTCGGTACTAGCAAACCGAGGTACCTTTGGGGAAGGTGTGTGATTATTCCTCTTTTTTTTTTATTTCTTTTCTTTTATTGTCTGGGAAATGGCTCTTTTTTCTCTTTTGACTTTTTTGATGATATTCCTTGTAGATACCCTTTCTTCTTTGGCGCTATCCAGATGACCGAAGTCGATCCTTCGTTGACGGACTCGGTGGTTTCTGCCTTGTACAAGTTCGTCGCTCTGGCAAACTCGATGCTCAGGAATGGTGAAGGCGTCGAGGATTGGACTGCGACACGTTGGGAGGACTTTGTAATCACACTGCAATGGTAAGATTGAGTTCCTAGGTGGACATGTTATTATTATTGGTGGATTGACGGTATAATATTTAGGCTATATGATAATCATCCTAACGGGCAAGAGGATCTTTTAAGTGATACTATGAAGAGGTTGAAATGGACTGGGGTCCCTTGGGAGAAAGTATTTTCAGAAGAGGTCGGGCTCTTCTCTTCAACAGTGCATTAAATACTGATGTAAGGCTTAGTACTTCCCTACTACTGCAGGTGAGAAAAGATTGTTTATTTTGCGGCTTCGGTTCCCTTACTAGATCTTTGTAGTGGAACATACGCCGGTAAGGATAGCGAAATACTTAATTAATTGATCTTGTTCACATATTTCGCACTATAGAACCCTTTTAGTCCGTTGACTGTTCGTGTTCCCATTCTAGCAAATTCATAGTCATCTCAACACCAGATATAGTGGCACGGTGTCAACATGGCCGAGGGTTTGAAAGCTCTACCTGCTACTTATCGTCTCACCCAGAACCAATCCGGTATGCGGATTCTCAAATCGCATCCATGTCTTGCTTGATATGTTCCAGACCTTGATGTGGCCAGTTCGGGATGGGACATGCTGTTCCAATATCACGGACGGCCTTCAGGAATCTACGCTGCGGACGAATACTTGGCGGGCCTTGAAGCCGTTCGAGGGTAAGAATTACTCCCAATCCGTTTTCATCTTCTTAATTGCTTTCATGTCTAGGACGGAACTCTGTCTGGTTGTCGTACGTTTTTCTATATGCCTATTTCTTTCACAGGCTGAGTTTCTGTCCCTTAAGGAAACCATGTTCTCGTGAGCTGGTGGTCTTACCGTAACCGGTATACCACGCTAAACATCTCTTGCTTCAGTGGGTCTTATCTCTATCAAGTCATCGGAGACCCCAAGTTCGCCGACAGGGTGAGCTTTCCAAGCATTGGCCGGTTTGACGTAGACCATCTCACAATTTGTTGTTTGATACTAACCACTAGGTCGAAAGGATAACCTATAATGCCCTTCCTGCTACTCTAACAGGGTGTGAGTTTCTGATCAACGTTCAGTAGTAGACTTGTCGCTCACATCAGCCGTAGCGATGTGGTCTAGGCAATACCTACAGGAGCAAAATCAAATAGCTGCCAAAAATATGTCCCCGTGAGTAATGTGTTTCGCAGGGCCACTAGGACCCTATGCTCATATGTCGTCCTCTCAGTAATCCATTCCCTAATGATGGGTGAGCTACGATGTCTCGTCACTTGACACTCTGTCCAACACTTTGAAGCCCATATTCGAACGTCTTTGGCCTTGAACCCAATTATCCGTCAGTCAGAGATGGAGTCTGCCCATACTTCTACCAGAACTAAAACGTCTCCTACAGATGCTGTACCGTCAACCATCCTCAAGGATGGCCAAAGTTTATAAGCAATGCCTTCCTCACCACTCCCGATAATTTATCGCTGGTACACCTCTATCTTGGACCGTTCAGTACTTCCGTCACTTTGGGATCTGGTGCCTTCCTCAATCCTTCCAATCCTGCCCCCTGTGACTGACTTCGATATCACAGGCAATAAAGTAACTGCCGACGTCGATACTCTGTATCCCTTCAATGATACACTAACCACAACCATTACCGCTACCTCGGCGTTTACTTATTATGTCCGCATCCCAAGCTGGGTTGTCAACGGTACGATCTCGATCAATGGCCGCGCTGCACAAGCACTTTCTCCTTCCAATGGACTTCAAGCTGTAGCAGCCGCAGCTGGGACGACCACGTTCGTATTGAACTTACCAGCAGAAATTACCACAGGTGTGCTACTTGTACCTAGTCACAGATGAATCACTGTCTAACTTTTTTTTGGAATAGAGAGCCGCCCGCATGGTTCCATCGCAGTTCATCGTGGTCCTCTGCATTATGCCTTTGACAGTAGGTTGTTTCCCACCTGTTCCTACTTGTTGTTCTGACTTTTGGGTAGTCCCTCGTAGCCAGAAGGTTCTTGCACAAAATGCACAGCAGCCCCTTGCTGTTGATCTTCAGTTCGATGCTACTGCAGCCTGGCAATACGCCATCGACCCAGCTACTCTGAAGTTTAGTAATGTGCCTCCTGCGTCGGGCCAACTCCCCTCCCCAGTTTTTGACTCCGGAATGTCGCCTGTATCAATCAATGTCACAGCATGCCCCATCACATGGGAAATTGCTGGGGACACCTTTGCGGCGGCTCCACCGGCGAGTCCTGCCTGTACGGGTAGGAATACAACGCTGACACTGACACCGTTCGGGGTGAGTGCTTCATTATCTCCTGTCATAGCATAATCACTCGAACGATAACTGATAACAGACCACGAAATTACGAATCGGCGAGTTCCCTGTTTTCAAATCGACTTGAAAGACTTTTGGATGTTTCTGTACAAGATATAAATTTGTATCCCTTGTGAAATCCGGCCGCTTGAATATTATTGAGAAGTTTTTGAAGTTGTTCAAACTTTGAAGGTACGCTTTGCAGGAGTCAATATTTATTTCAAAAGTTCTACCAATGTGTCAATGGCGGCGCACTCCTACTCCTTGTACACATCAACCTAGCTTATACTAGTATAGACTTCAGACCTGGGGGAAGAAAGGACCCTGGATGGGAATCCTATCCCGGTTACTTTCACAGGCCCCGCCCGGACTTGGCATTCCCGTTGACCGTCGGCTCTCGTCGTGGATCAGCGCTGCAAATATCGACCTGATTTCAACATATTAACTCAACTGGCCAATTTCAGGTCGAGCTCAGAGAAAATGATATTGAAGCTGTTATTCAAAGAAACGAAGGCGGCCTTCCCGCCGTGTGTCCGCGAGACGCCTGACAGATGAGACGATTGACCACCACACGGTCGAGTACCGGCTATACATTTGTCTCTCCTCCTCAAAGAAGACTTAAAAGAGGACACTGCATATCAGTTTTCCCATCCGATTGAGGCCAAACATCATAATCATGCCAAAAAACTATCTTTAAACTTCCTATTCTTAATGATGCCCACATATGTTTTGTGTTCATGATCAGCAATATAGTAGCAATGAATAAGGTCATAGATCGGTTACTGATACATTACTCCCGTTAAATACAATTCGCAGGCTTGAGCGGTGGCATAATCGTCTCCGTGGTCGTGATAGCAAACGTGTAATCATAATGATCATAATGATTCCGCAAATTCCGCAAAAGAAAATAAAGAAACTCTCCCAGAACTGAGGTCATATGCCCTCATCGAACAAATTGGTCGATCATTAGCGAGGCACATCCTTGGTCGTCATCGGTATGTCCTCGGACTGCCTCTTGAGGAGGTTGAGACAAATTTGTACGGGCCAGCCGAAACGTGTGACAAGACTTGTTCCTTCAGGGTATATGGATTTGCTTTGAAACGTGACCACCACCCATATGGTGACCATAGTGAGTGGAATAGCAACTTCAAAGTAATGGGCGAGCGTTCCGAAGGTGTCAGGGGAAAGGTCCTTAATATTCATGCCGAAGACCGCCTGATGAACTCGGGGTGAGAATTCAGGCCATGATTACGTTAGCAAGGACATACAGCGACAAAGGACGAAGGCAAGAAAATCATTGTTAGATAGGCGATTTGCTTCATCTGCTGGAAATTTGAATATTCAAAAGGTGATATAGCACGTTTCTTCTTACCGCTAAAGGATGTCAGAATGATTAGTAATGAATCAACCATCCACAGGGAAACGATGTACCTGCACTATCCTTCACGGCAGCTTCCGTCATTTGTTGCATCCGCTTACTATCTTGAATATTGACGCTGCTGAAAACCTATAACTATATGAGAAAGAAGCACGAGTAACAGTTGTAATGAAAGTCTTACAAGATTCATGACGTTCTTCAAACGTCTATCCTGCATCTTGCAACCCAGCTCCAGCCGGTCGATTTCGCTGAGTAGATTATCGCACTCTCTGACCAACAGTTTTGCACTGATGTCCTGCTCCTTTTGAGAGACCGAGTCCATCGCCGGATTGCGCGTTTTCTTTATAAACTCCACTGTTTTCTGAAAATCCTCCAGGAGAGATGAATAGTGGAGATGATGAGCACGAATAACATGAAGTTCCTGGGTAAGGATCATGTCATTGGTCGAGATGACTTTGGTTTCCTGGGAAAAAAAACTGCTGTTCAACATCACCGGCAAGCTTGACTCTGGAAAAGAAACTAACGAGCCAACAAATGTGATTGTATAGATGCTCAAGAGCCTCATCCCAGGCATATAAAGCATGCCAAACGTAAGTCAGAAGCACAAATGTGGGATCTGGAGAGTCCTGGAAGATCAACTGCCAGTACACACTCTGGCCTGCATATCGAATCCGATCGCGCAGGTAATTAGCCTCCGTCACAGTGGGGTACGGCATGGATGGGTGATAAGAAATGATGGTGCTGTTGTCTTTTTCTCGAATCAAATGGACGGATAGCAAGTCAAGGACAAGATCTCGCTTCTCTGGGTGCCAATTTAGTTCAAAAACAGCGAATAGTGGTCTGGAAGAGTCACGCACTGGATCGTAATCGCAAAGGAGCTTGAGTATCGATCATCTGCTCAGCTAAAATACGAGGCGGTATTAGCGGTAGTCGCACTATGTGGAAAGATACTCACTAAGGGTCAGACGGCCCTCAGTTGACGCAATTGAGGTGAGGGAGTCCGTCGACTGCAAATCTTTTCCATCATACATTCTGTCTATCGACTTGAGGAATGTCAGCGTTATAGTGATGTCTACAGACCGGAAAATTATTATGAGAGATCCAACTTGTGTTATCGTGGGACTTACGATCTCCTTCGCCGGGTCTAGGATTTTCTTGATACCGTGATGGAATCCAATTAAGAGAAGATGACCAGAAGAAGGGTTCTATATCGTACCTGGCAGGGCTAATTCAGGCCAGAGATCAGGGCTGGACTCGATAGAACTCACTTTGCTCCGAGCATTTGAAGAACCGGACCAGACAAATTCTCCAAGAACAGCGCCCGTACTCGCGAATCTTGGGGCCTCTAAACATATTGATCGATTAGTCATCCTCAAGGAGAGCCGCAGACAGCAGTCACAAAACCGCTCGCTCGATACAGCAAGACATACTTCTGTGCGAATGATGCGATCCCATGACTCTTTCTCTTTACCATCTTCCATAACAACTACTCCAGGGCTAGTGAAGAATCCCCGATTGTTAACATCGACGTGATAGATTTTACATGGGACGTTCTTGTTGTAATTCACAATCGCGTCAGAGATCTTGCTTTTCTCAACCTGCGCGATTGTCCAATTCGGGTAAAGCGACTGTGGGTACTCTCTCCAGCAACCCCCGCGTTGGCTACAGGTTGAATGGTCACATAAATCTGGTACAGGGGGCTTTTCAGATTCCAACTGTTGAGGATCAATTTCTGAGCAACGCAGCGCGAATTGAGTACGAGGGGATTAGTGGCGAGGTAATGTATAAACGCACTATCGTGTATGTCAACCCATGGCCATGGAGCTGAAGGCGCGGCATGACGATGTGAAGGAGTTGGTAGGCGCTGCTTTCCCTCCTCGAATCCTTTTGTATAATTTGGGCGATGTCCTCGATGGGGAACCGATACATGCCTGGATACAAGGGCACTATCGGGATTTGAGGTCATGAGAGGAGATCTGAATGTAGGATTGAGGTTGGTGGGACGGGGTTAAGAGGAGCAAGAAGACATTGAAGAGAACACGTTTCTGGCTTCAGGTACCTTAGCGCTGGAGGTAATGATGCATATGGTGACAGCTATCAATTCGTTAAAGTTTTTGATCAGCTATCCTGATTGGCAAAGCTGTTAGAAAAAACACAAGAGACTATCCATTCGGTATGTGTTTGAAGTATCGTTGTGAGGTCGTTTCTCTGTGAATCGTTCAACGATTCAGGAAATCCAGCACGCCTGCCTTCATCCGTACTCATCGGCCATGAGAAACCGTGCCCATCATTAGGTAAGAGGGTCCAAGGCTGTTCGTTTCATCAGTCTGGCTGACAGTTGTGGCTTCCAGGAGTGAAGGACCAAGTAGCAATCGCTGTTTCGCCCAGTCCAGTTCTGTGAGTGAATATCCTGATCTGGAATAGGAATATTACAACTGGTAACAACTTATTCAGCATGATTGATCGATTTTCAATTGTGACTCTTGTCCTCTTCCTCCTCTCTGCCATCTTCGTAATTCAACCTGTTCAATTACCAATCTGGTTGCCATATCTGGGACGCCGGCGAGTCTGGATTAATCTTACGACCGCCCCAATCATTGCCATTGCTATTCTTTGGGCAGCGCAATGTCTTGGGGCGACTCAAATTCGTGACGGGATCGTTGGAACAGGTATGTCCTTACTACATGTTGGGGTCCGGGTAAAGAAGACCCTGAATGCAACAGATGACATCAAGCCATATAACATTTTGATTCTCTTCATCACTCTGGCATACATGGCGATTACCTTGGACATTACGGGCGTTCTCCAAGCCGCCGCCTTTTGGGTCAGCAACAAGGGAGGCTCAAATACCCGCAAGTTGTTTTTTTATTTTTATGTCATGTTGACCCTCATCAGTATGATGTTGGGGAACGATCCCGTGATTCTCTCTGGAACGGCTTTCCTTGTATATTACACGACTGCTGCCCAACTTGAAGCATTGCCCTGGTTGATGTCTGAGTTCGCCGCTGCTAATACATCAAGTATGGTCCTTTTTGTTGGCAACCCCACCAATGTCGTCATTTGTGAAGGCTTCCTTGTCAATAACGCCGCATTCACTGCGTACACAATTCTACCCTTCCTTGCCTGTTCACTCTCGTGTTTCGTAGCGTTGTTCGCTCAGTTCAGTTCCGAGAAACATCTTCCACTTAAAATCCCTCAAACCTCCAGACTTAACCCTCTCGAAGTCCTCCGCGATCCCATTGGTGCTTGGGTTGGCAGTTTCGTCCTCGGTACTTGTCTCATTGTTATCATCATTGTCAGTTTCTTCAAGGTCGATGTTTGGAAGATAAGTTTGCCCTTTGCCGGTGCAAAGTTCATATTCGACCTTGCATGGGATCATTACCGCTTCTCCACCGGAAGACTCCATCCCACCGGTGAAAAAGACGAAGCGACGGATGAAGTAGAGGAGACACTCCAGAGAGCGTTGTCACAAGGCCATGGTGAAGCTCACGTCCCTCAGCCTATGTCACAGGTCAAAGGCGAAGCACATGCATCTGGTCCTTCAAGGATATTCAGCACCGATATGTCCGGAACTCCCACTAGCCACACACTTTC